>JACXGK010008889.1:0-21210 GCA_016801125.1 Novumbra hubbsi | reverse complement strand
GTCAAGACGATGGCCACCCTCACGACAAGTATCCATCACGGTCTATAGTGTTAGTCAAGACGATGGCCACCCTCACGACAAGTATCCATCACGGTCTATAGTGTTAGTCAAGACGATGGCCACCCTCACGACAAGTATCCATCACGGTCTATAGTGTTAGTCAAGACGATGGCCACCCTCACGACAAGTATCCATCACGATCTATAGGCTGTGACCAGACCGTCAGAGTCTTTTCGTGCTGATTTTCCCATATTCCTTTTCTTTCTAGAGGCCTTTGACCCGGAGACTGCGGGCCAGTCCACCGTGGGTGATACATCCACACCCGTGTCGTTCTCCTTCTCCCTGGTCCCCTCGTCCTGCTCCCACTCCCACACCACAACCACCTCTGTGCTGGAAGCTTCCTCCCGGCTCCCTCACAGCCCGATCTCCTCTTCCCAGACTCCGGCACCTTCGGGTCCCATACGTCCCCCCACCCCCTTCCTCCCCGTACCTCCCCCACCCTCCGCCCCGCAGCAGACGATGGACGTGCCCACCCCAGCCCCCACCAGCGCCGCCACGCACTTTGCAACACCGCCCGCCCAGACCCCCTCCGCCGGGCCCCCGGCCGCCCCGCCGGGCACGTCCGACGTGGCCCAACCCGCCCCCGCAGAGGCCTCGTCGCCCACGGTGCCTCACCTTGCGCCTTTGGCCTGCACTGCCAACCCGGCGCCGGCGCCCTCCACCCCCACGGTCGCCCCCGGTCACACCCAAAGTCTGCTGCCGCCCGGCCTTGTCATGTCCGACCAGAACCTGCAGTGGATCCTGAACACGGCTGCCAACCGGCAACAGAACCCGGACCAAGCGGTGAGACCGACTGGCCAGTCCATGACATGGAATCCCAAGTAAATTGTGGTGGTCGGTGAATTCCTATGGCTATTTGGTAACCATGCCGTTTGTTTTCAGTCACATGCCGGAGGGCCCAAAGTGGAGAAGGTCTTCTTCACCACAGCCATACCAGTGGGTGGGAATTCAGGTGAGAGATTTGTTCCCAAAACAGCCAGCAGTCGGGTTGTAGACTTTTTATGGCCCTATGCAAAATTTGATTCAGGGCCCCCCTAGCGGTTAGGTTCCCCAAGTGGCTGCATATGGCGCTTAGGCCTGGAGCCGACCAGTAATAAGGTATTGCACTGAATCCTGCCAGGAACCTACAAGCTAGTTGTTTCAATTCCCGGCCACAGACAAACAATAGAGAACACTTAGAGAGCGTGGTGTGGAATGTGTTTCAGTGGCATGATTTGGGCGCCCCTATGGACACCCTGTGGTGCCATCCAGCCTGCCCTTAGTTGAGGTCCCGTTTGAAGGGAATCTAAGTGACTGGATGGTGTGATTGTCGGAGCGTCAGCTCGGCGTGTCACAGCCCCCGTTTGGTCTTGTGTTCCAGGTTCCTCGGTCCAGCAGATCGGCCTCAGCCTGCCAGTCATCATCATCAAACAGGAGGAGTCCTGTCAGTGTCAGTGTGCCTGTCGGGACTCCGCTAAAGACAAGGGTTCTAAGAAGAGCGGCGAAGCCACGCAGCCACCGCCCCAAGAGACCCCCCGTACTCCCCCTCCCCACGTCCTCCCCCCGACGTCGCCGCCCACCTCTGGCTGCCTTCCGCCACCTTCCTCAGATGTGAACAAACCTCCTCTTCCCCAAACAGGAGTTATACCAGGACCAGGAAGCTCCGCCTCCGCTGAGTCGTTCCCCTCGGTGGCCACTCCCATTACCACTGACGGCTTGGCCACCATGGACATGTCGGACTTCCTGTCCCTTCAGAGCCCCGAGAGCACGGCCAACATGGAGGCTTTGATACTGGTGGCTAATACCGACTTTACCATGGCCTCCTCCAGCGCTAGCAGCACCACGGGCACCTAGCGAACCCGGCTATCATCCGTCTGGATTCCTGACTCATCCCTTGAGAAGGCACGTGCACACTCCCAGTCATGGATTTGAAAATCATCGGATTGGTTTTAGGTTCTTTCAAACCTTGTTAAATCCACGAGAGGAAGGGTGCAAAAACAGTAAGGGAGAAGGTTGCAATTCAGGACGCAGGCGCCACTCGCCAAGTATCTGCCTCTGCTGCCTCTGCATTCCTCGGTTTGTTTTCCTGACTTCTTTTAAATCACACCGTGCAAGCCACTCTTACTCCTTCACTCAACCAGACCAAGCGGTTCGTTCCCCTGCAGTGCATTCTGGTTCCAACTGTATATGTTTTTGATATAGGAGGAAGGGTCTTCAATCAAATGTATTCCATGTTGTTTCCGCGACTTCTTTACAAAATAGCCTATTTACCAAGAATACTTAGTTTTTCAAGTGAAACGTAATAATGGGGCTCTCGTTTTTTGGGCCCCATGTGTTGTATGGATCGACGCTGATTCCTGAGAGCATACTGTACCTAAAGTTCCTAAATGAGAAGTTTGTATGCAGTTTACCAGAATGCACTGCATGTGAATTTGACTTTAACCATTTATATTCCTTAATAGGAAATTGAGTGGCTGTTCTGCCGTTTACCTTGAAAGCAATGTCCAGCTAATGCCATAATATGGAGAGTAATTTCTAGTGTTTTACCTAAGAAGAATAGCTAACTTAGTCAGAGATGTCACCAGACTTTCAGAACACTCAAAGTTTTAACGCTAGCCAGCACAATTGAAATAAAGCGTCCAGCAGTTTTCATACGTGATTGAACACTTTGAACCTGTGCAAAACATTCAGAGCATCGCAATTATATGAAAACACTCTGGGCTGAGTAAAAAGACATCCAGAGCTTCACAATCATATGAAAACACTCTGGGCTGAGTAAAAAACACCCAGAGCTTCACAATTGTATGAAAACACTCTGGGCTGAGTAAAAAACATCCAGAGCTAGTCCTGACAGCCTGGGTCTTGTGACATCCGAGTGTAGTTAAGATTTATTTTTCGATGGTTTGTTTTTGTCTAGCTCTTGATAGGTATGTTTAGTCTGAGACATTGTGATTGCCTTTTAAATGTAAATTAGAAGCCAATATATTGGTAATACATGTCTAACTTAACATTAATATTTAATTTGTAAATGTTTAATTTATTGGGGGGAGATTCATCCTTCATTCAACTATAATCAAGTTCCATAAACCCCATCATGGTAATCTTTGCTATTGTATAATTTATGCCTCTTTTCGTCCAAGCTTTCTGTTAGTCCTCCTGTCGTGTTACTGATTTGTTTTATGTAGCCCCCTCAATACAGGTTTCAGCATTTGCAACACAATTGTATTGTAGTTGTAATTGTACAGTGCATGAAGGTCTTCACCCAGCAAAGAGGGTACCTCATTGCTGACGATGGCCCAACCTCCAGATATTCTGGGGATGCCTTTTTTTGTGCTCTCAACACAATAAGTGTTGGTATATAAGTTACGACCCACTCAGGGATGCACCATGGCCGATCTGATTTCACTTCCGTTTTAGCAGTCAACAGCCTGGATGCTCGCCAGTTGTAAGCCGTTTGCACTATATCCTCACTTTCCTGTACGACTAGTTAATGTGCATACCACTGCTGTCAGAAAGGACTCCATAGGGTGTTGATGGTGTACAGTACAGTTGGTCATTCAAACACCTTGTCTGTCAGGGCTGTTTGGATGTATCAGCTTTCTGTATCATTTGAATAGACTTTGACTGTGGGGGCTAAGGACAAAACGCTGTTCTTTGTATTCTGACCCGAAGTTGACACAAATGCAGAAGAGTTTAAAACTCAAGCCTTTTAATGGTTAGTTGTATAGCTGTTGGCCATTGGCTTCTGTGCAGTCAAGTGTATTTTCTTTTTTTTACATACAAGCATAAATAACCTTCTCAGAGTATATAACGATATTGTTTCACAGGGGACATAACGCAATGATTACAACAAAATAAATCGTAGAGACAGCATTTAGTCCTAATATGTAGAGGGTAGCCTTGCCTTACTAGAGGATATCTCAGTGGCTTACCGAGCCAGCTCCTTGCCTTGGCAGTTCAGCCAGTGACTTGTCTGCTTTCTTTTCTTTGTTTGTTCTAGTTCAATGCCTTATAGTAGCCACTACAAGGGGACAGAATGACACTGAAAAATATTAATGTTTCTACAAACTATTGTGCCAACAATTTGTGTAACAATCTCATATTTCTTTTTTTATGAATGTGAAGGAGATGAGTTTGTGCAGAAACCAACACTGTAGACAGAATTCTTTCCCTTTTGATCTTAGTTTGTAGCACTGCAGAGAAGTGGTTTCCTACCCATGCACATCTCTATTGCTGATTCAATGGGTCCACTATTAACCAGGCCCAATGTGTGCATTGGGTATGTCTGTCCAGAGTTACAACAATAGCATTTTCTGTTGGGGGTACTGAAGGAGCAGAGTTAGGAACCACTTTTGTAAAACAATGCATTTTACAGATCTCTACATCCATGTTTATTCATCGGTTGTAATTACATTAATAATTATGTTTGTTTAATTGATGTCATCACTTTGTCATTTTGTATTATTTAGCCAGTGAGCATGGAAAGAGGCACTGAGAAACAACCTTATTCATTATGTACTATAGGATAACATTATGCAGAACATCTTCCTCTGGCAGACTTGAATGCTAGAAAACACTACCATGAACTTTTCCGGTTTTTAAGATTAAGACACCCCATATGAAAATGGAGTCAGCACTTAGTCAATGGAGTCCACTAGAATATAGCGCGTTATTAGTGGGATTCATTTTTTGTTTTCCAATCCATATACTACTATAGTAATTCCCTAAATTCTGGTCAGCATCTTCCTGCATTGTAAATATGAATCTTGAACATGTCCTCAAGTCCCATGCATAACATTGAGGATCAGAACTATGCAATAATTGAATTGCAGCATTATTTCTGGTACAAAATGCAACAATGAAAATGACCATTTAAATGTGTCTTGGTCTTAATACAAAATGCTGGTTTGCTAATGTCAATTGTCAAGTCTCAATTTTCATGTTTTTGTTCAGAGAAGTCTTTCAATATTTAATTGCGGTATTCTACTAAACTTGACATCCTAATTTGATGACAGATCAGCCATTTTATGGGACGTTATAATATACATCACTCTTTGAACCTGTTTTTGAGGTGGGGCTGTAAACCTGGGCATTGTGGTGTACGTTTTTCAGTGCTTTCACAGGATTACTATATCCAGACCTGTATTCTTTTTCCACGTACCTGTTGTTTTGCCTCCCAAGTCGTTAAACACTTATGATTTGCTTGGGGAGAAATAACTTGTAATATTAATATGATTCTGTTCTAAGAATTATTTGGGTCAAATGTTGTAAGTTGCCTCTTTTACGTTTTAGGTAAAGAACAATTTGCCTGCTTCTCCTGTTGTCAAACATTGTTTCATTTTTACTCAAGTCATCCCAACAACCTTTATATTTCTATGGATTTGCAAGGTTAAACTAACCTGGAATTTAAAAGAGCTCAAATAAATCTACTGCAAGTAAACGTCTGAATGGCTTGTAATCAAGGATGCTGTTTATGGTGTTTTAGTTTATTAAAATAATGTCAACTAACCCTGTAATTTGCTTCATTTGTAATTTGATCAAACAAGTTTTGGGAGTTTAAACAAAATACTCCACAAAGTATTCTAACAGTCTGAATGCTGCCTTGTCTCTTTCAGACCGTGTTATAGAGACAGTAGGTCCTTCAGGTGGACACCCTAAAGGGAATCTCCGATTCCAGAACATTCTCCTGCAATGCTTTAAAAATAAATTATTGTATTTTATTTCAATTACAAGTCATTCAGAGGTTTAATAGTTAAATACAAATCAGAGTAGTTTTTTCTCCCCCTTTAATCACCCTTAGGGCCACCCCCTTTTCAGTGATAACTTAGCGTTTGGTCTTTTGTCCCAACTGTGGGTGCATGTACTCACACACACTTAAGTCCTTTCAACCATGGATTGATTTTGCATCCAGGTGGGTGGGTTTTGATTGATGGGATTGCACTGTGTGAATGTAGCAGCTAAAACACTGACATCACACCGCAGTGTCTCCCCAGCGTTAGGTCGATACACATTTGGACCCATTTTAGACATGTTAGAAATGCCTATGCTGGTTCTGCCTTTGAGATGCATTACTGAACTCCTTTAGATTATCAAGCCAATAAGTATGGGGATTCTATTGTCCAACAGGAAGATGCTATGTAGCGTTGGTCGGAGCAAAACACTGGTGATGACAGGTTTCGCTTTTGGCAATGGCACAGTTTGTATTTTGGATTTCTGTACATAGTTTGGAACAGACGTGTTTGTTTGAACATTCTGAATGGGTAAAATGAGGGGGAAATGTAATGCTTCCAAAGGAATGTCTCCAACACCAAAAGAGTGAGGAATTGTAAAGGATTTGTATTTTTAAAAGAATGTATGTGAAAATTGTTTGCTAATATGCTTGTTTTGTATAAAGTAATATTGTAACTTTTTGAATTGAGAGCAATATAATACTAATAAATCCTGTGACTTGTCATTCAGGTTTCTCCTCATTTTGTGCAACATTTTATTTAGAACACAATAGCGTCAGTTACTTTGGAGCAGTGAATGATTCATCACTGATATTCTTCTCCTGTGGGTTTCAGAATGGAGGGGAAAAAATTGTTACATTATGTTGTTGCCATTTTTCATATGCTTAAAGCAGGGAGAAACATGCCTTTAAAATACCCCGCAGATCTACCAAGTCTTTCAGAACAGTGTTGCATAGATCCATCTGTTCCTTGAGGGAGACCAGCTGTTGTTGGAGGTCTTCGAGAAGCTGTGCAGACCAAAACAAGGGTGAGATGTTTTAGTTGCATCACAGTAATTCAATACGGGAACACAAATCAACAAAATAAGAGCATTATTTTTCAGGGGGGGTCATGCTGTTGTCTCTTCAGTAAAGCTGTTATCACTTGTCACCTGTTTGCACTAAAACAGGGGACATTGGTTCACAATCGCCGATGTTTCCAAACTGGACAGATTGTTATCCCTGAAGTTGAATTGACTTGGTGTTCTACTGGGAATATTACGTGTTCCCTTAATTTTTTTGGAGCAGTGTATATTGGTCACTATACTTAGCTAATCACATTCAATTAAGTTATCTATACTTATTAAGCATCTGAATACATTCAGTTCAAACTCTAATATGACTTTAAAAATTAAATAATTCTACTATTACTGACCTGGGTTTTTGAAGGGTCTGTCTCAATTTGGGGATCTGAGTCCGTGACATTGTCTGGAATGTAAATAGTGTTAAAACAACAAATAAACAAATCACTTAACATTTGGGAAGCAGCATGTTACCTGGTACAGCCGCCATGTTATCCTGTTGTTTTTTTGTTACGGAAAAGCATATGTCATTAAAACCTGTGTGTTACACAGGTGATTAAGTTTTACTAATTATGAATTGATTGGATTCGAGATAGACGTTTAATAACAGAGTTTGTAGCACTGCTGTGTAGCAGTGGTTTCCTACAGGTGTACATTTACATTGTAGAATAAATTGGTCAACCAATAATCCGGCCCTCAATTAGTTGAATTGGGTATGTCCACAGCGTTTACTCTTCAGGGTACTGAAGGACCCGAGTTTTTTAATGTATCTAATTCTATTTTGATGCTATCACATACCTGTTAAATGCACATGTTGACCTTATTTATCCCGTGTAACTGTTATTTGTCCTTTAGTATTTCCTTCAGATTATAATCATTTGGAAAGCTGTGTTATCGCTTTAAGGAAATACGCGTCACCGTTAGGAAGCCGTAACCCGGAAGACAATGTTATTTCATCAGCCGAAGGCATGTTGCGACAAAAATTAACTACATTCTTTTTATGCATACCTTTTTAAAGAATCTTTCACATTCTATGATCTCAAGAATGTTACGTTATTCCGTTTTTGCTGTCCAAAAAGAAAAACCTATGTGTAAAGAGCTCAAGACCAAAGTGCTGCGCTTGTCACCGCAGTCGCAGACCGTAATTAATGGGCCATCTGCCCGACATGAGGAAAAGCTACAAGGTACGTTAATGTCCAAGAAGCCAGGCTCTATAATATTTCATTCTTAATTTAATCGTCATAACCGTTTTATGTTCAATATGTTTAAGAACCATCGTCCTAGACCAGTAAAAAACAACCAGGATACTTTTGCTCATCCGCATCACTTACGTATAGACTATGCGCTAATACGTCTAATCAGAAGGTATTCATACTCTTGACAGCAGTTCACTTTACAAAGTTCATTACAAATTAAAACGATATATGCTCGCTTCAGTTTCTGTTTTGAAAAGTACAGTTAAGCAAGCTTTAGCTCCTGTTTTGAAAATTATTTTCTAACATGCTTCGCTGTGTTTTATTACTGATGCAGGCTTTCGTACACACTTTTCTTTTACATACTACTGTGGGTTGGGACTCCTTGTCTTCCAGAAGAGCTAGTCTTTGGATGCTATTTGTTTATAAAGCCACCCTACAAAAACTTCGTAATTACCGTTTCTCTAAAATAAAATGGAGAATCAATGCATATCATACATGCAATCAAGAGTGGCGACTTCTCGATGGTACCTCAGGCTTTGTTGACTTCTTATTCCCGCAACTGGAATTTTTTACAGGATGACCGTCGGTTGAAGGACTCTGTGTCCAAAGCACGGTTCAAATTATTATTATTATTTTATTGCACACTTTCCAGTGATTTGTACTTGTTATTTTAAATGTTGTAGGCTTCTCTTTTGATTTGTAATTTTTCGAATGTATTTTGTTTTATTTTTATTGTAATACAGGGCACCACTGTAAATTAGTTTGTGGTCTCAGCTGGTTTTTCCAATATAAATAAAAATACATTTTAGCATTAAAATAACACAGCATCCTGGAGTCGTGTAAAGGGATGTGACAATTGTTGGTAATCAAGTTCATTGAAACCAGTTAATCAAAACTCCAATGCCCTCACAGTACTAGTTGATAGATGGGTAGGATGTTCGACCAGGCCGTCCTGTCTAGTCATGCTCTTGCTAGCCACTCAAATGAATATGTGGCCTGAGTAAAATTTTATAAAGCCTTAAACCACATTCTGTATTTGGTGAGGTTCTGTACTTGTGATGCATTAAGGTTAAAGGTTAATGTTTGCCTAAGACTGTCCTAACTGTTAGTCTGTTTTTGAACTGTAGATGGTGCTGAATTCCTGAATTTAACAGTAGCCGCTCTGAAGAGCGGAGAGGTCGTAGCCGTACCGACAGACACCGTATATGGCCTGGCTTGTTTGGCTCAGAATTCTGATGCCATCAAAAGGGTGTACAACATCAAAGGACGTAATGGGCAAAAACCCCTGGCAATCTGTGTTGGAGAAATCAAAGATATTTACAAGTAAGTCAGTACAAGTCATGGTGTTCACCCTATCTTATGGCTCAGATTGTCAAGAACGGGCTTTTGTGATTACAGACAAGTGAAAAGCCAAGCAATATTGGACTGGCCTGGTTACACATCCTTCATAGTTGCTTAAAACTAGCTGTAAAGGTCGAAGTGAAACAACAGTTTGTTTTCCGAGATAAATATTGGATGCCACCATAAAGTCTATTCATGTTCTTACGTGTGTTAACTGTTGACAGTGTTTGAAATGTGGAACAAATGGTGTTGATCAACAGTGTGACAGTAGTGGGATTGTTCAATAAAAAATATTTCAAGCTTAACATTTCCAAAGTAACATTTTCTTGACAAATTTCTATGCAATTATTGAAAAATTAGCAGATCTGTCCGGAATGATCGATTTGGTTGATATTGATCCTCTGGTGTCAAAAATGCTTGCACAAAGACGGTTCTGTGTAGTCCCATTCCATTTTGTCATGGTAGGAGAACAAAAGATGTCGGCCCCAGCACAGTACCATTTCAGCTGGACCTGTAGTGTGAATCGATCAGTATTGCAGCCCAGACTAAGTGTCAACCTTATTTAATTTGTTTGTTCTTGTGGTGGCAGGTACTGTAAGGTGTCAGTGAAGGAAGAGATGCTTGATGACCTTTTGCCTGGTCCAGTCACTCTCGTTTTAGAACGAGCTGAAGTACTCAACACTGACCTCAATCCCTTCACTCCGGTGAGAATCTCTAAAGGATGCAAAATGATCATGTCATTCAAGTTTTAAAATGTGTGGCTGTTCTGCATGCTGGCTTTGTTGGTTGCAGGTGCAGTGTTGAGCTGTTGTTGATAGTGTCAATAGGTCTCGTTGTTCCTCCTAGTTAGTAGGAGTACGCCTCCCGGACCACGCGTTCATGAGACGCCTCTGCCAGACGTGTGGGGAGCCTCTTGCCCTCACCAGCGCTAACATCAGTTCCCACGTTAGCTCTGTAGCTGTACATGTAAGTGGAGACAGCCTGGGGTTTACATCCAATGAACTGGAGGGGGGCTGAGATTGGTTTATTTATCTTACATTAAGATTTGTGTTGTGTAATACTAAAGAGATTTTCTCCGCAGGAGTTCCAGGACTTGTGGCCTCGATTAGCAGTGGTGGTGGATGGTGGTCCAGTAGGAGACCATAGTCGGTTGGGCTCCACAGTGGTTGACTTATCGGTACCCGGCAAATATCGTATTATCAGACCTGGCTGGTGAGCGGTTTTGAATGTCTGTACCACACGCATCGTAAATATGTCCTTCCTTCCAGCTGATCTGGACTACTTTTGCCAATGTTTTGCCATACGGGAGAGTTTTGTACACAAAGAGGAGTTGACGTGTTCTGAGGAGATGTTGAGAATTATGTTAATGATTACTTTGTTGTACAACCAGAATATATCGTGTCCAAATGTGCATGTTAACTTTTAATTCATGATAAAACAAATGCCGTTATGAATACTTTATAAAATGTACAATTATGAAACTGCATGTTTATTGTCACATGAAGATTTGCTGTGGAATTTGCACTTGAATGTATTCATGACTCTGTGTGTAATGTAATTTGTTGGACAGAGAAGCGTTTGTACGACTGTATTTCTATTTTGAGTTTATATAAAAAATCTAACAACTGAGGTTAAAAATATCGCTTTAATTTGGGGTATTAGTGTACCTTTTGCCATTTGTAAATGACAACATTTACACAATTATTCACAGTTACCCTATTTCAGGGCACCAAGCGTATTGAGACAGTTGGCTTGACAGGCTTTTGGTCTGCATATTTAGGCACAACTTGGGTCTATGTAATTAATGTTATTTGTCATAATTTTTCCCTAAAATATTTTAAGCAAATCCACTGCTTTGTCATTTGATTCTAGAATGATTTTTAGAATTAGATTTGTTTCTAAAATAATATTGCCTAGATCACAAACCAAAATAAATTGCATACCTTTTTCTCACTTATTGCTAAACAATATATGGATAAGTCCAGAATGGTTGAATTGGCTTGCTTTCCACTGTAGTAAATATGTCTCCAAACATGATAATCCCTTTTTGTCTTTTTTTCAGTGCCTTCTCTTCCACGGTTGATGTGCTGGAGCACAAATATGGACTGTCAGGAGACACAGGACAGCAGTGTGATCATCCCCCTCAACTGCTATGCAACATGCGTTGACCGTCACCACCAAGAATGTCTGCTAACTGTGGCAAATCCCACTGAACGAGGGCAGTGCTAGGAGGGCTTCAGGCGGGTGAAGGAATCGGTCACTCCGTTTAATGAATGAAGGAGCACATTTGAATCTCATCTCCACTTGAAACTCTTTGCACATTTCAACCACCTAATGGCTAGCTCCAGGTATCATGTCCTACTTATCATTTGGGTAGTCTGGGTTAGAAGTTGTTTAGCATTCTTTTGTGGATGAGTGGCACCACCTAGGTCATGTGTACAACTTCTGCTTGTCGATTAGCCCAGGGCACGGTTGGTAATGTAATTGGCCAGCAGCATTCAGGTTTAGGGTGTGAGCTGAGAAATATAGCTGCCTTGCCTCCTTTTGTGGAAGCTTATGTGCAAATGTTCAGCTGAGGTAGGCGTGTTCTTTTTTGCAAGTAAGGATTCCAATGAAGACTTCCTGGTTTAGTGACCAGTGTGATATGAAGCAGAATGGCTTCAGAGGACACATCTCGACATCTACTTTCCAGAGTCTGCTTGAAGTGGCTGTGTATTCAGTTTCATGGGAAATAAATGATTATATTTGTGGAAAAGATTGTGTTTGGTATTAAAATTTTTTGCTTTGTCGTGACCCCACATTTCTACCTTTTCGGTCTTTGTCAAGACATGAGGCAAAAGTAGTCCTACAAAATTGTGTTCTCGAGTGGAACCATTAACAAGGGATTCTTAATGATTCAAAACACTGTCTGTAATTTTTATAGATAAAACATCCCCGAGATGGTATCGGACATTTATCTGTAGTTATAGCTAACATAGTTTGCCCTACTAGATAAATGGCAATTTGATGCTGGCTGCTTGTTCTTTCATCGTGGCTTTGCAGAGACAGGATAATTGTTTTAAAATTGTGAATCCCCCCACTCTTGTATTTGTTATTTCCCTTAAAGCAAAGACCATGTTAAGTGATTATATGCAATAACACAATAGACGGTCCTGTTTTTTTATTTTTTTTACTGATTTCAGTTTCTGGGATGTGAACGTTTTGAAAATACATTTTAATTTGTCATGCACATACAATTATGTATTTATTTAGAGTATGGATTTAGCCTATGATACTTTTCATCTGCAAATTAATTGGTTTTTATTTGTGCCTGAATTTGATTAGTTATTTTGTTGATTCACATGCTGATCCACCAATTTGACATTGTTTGGAACAAATTCCAGACGGTGTCATCCATGCCCTCTTTAATTGGGTGTAAACCGTTCAAAGGTGGTGAACATCTCATTACTGAACGTCAAGCTGTCTGTTTTGTATAATGAACCAAATGAGAGTTTGTTGTTGACAATAAACGGCATAATACAGATAAAGGCTTTGTCTTTTCACTCTTAACTCTGGCACAGGCCTGAATCGACTAGCAGTGATAGCTCTTTTATTTCGAACAAATCTTCTTTTATGCAAAAATTAATGTTGTCTTCCATTGTCCAGACTCTGATAAATGTGATCTGAGCAGATGGTCACTCTTCAAAGATCAGTGTGGTGGCACATCCCTTTTATTTGTCACAAATAAATGCAGTAAGGCTTTCTACAAATATGTCATACTATATAATAACCCATTATAAATAAATGCAGTAAGGCTTTCTACAAATATGTCATACTATATAATAAATAACCCATTAGCTGGTCTGACCTTACCATACACATCCTCCCCACAGAAGAGGTACTAATCATTTCTGTAAAATGTCAAATCCTTTAACTGAAAATATCCATACTGTTATGTAGACAACATTGAAAAACACATGTTGACCAGGTTGCATTTCAAACTGGTAAGTAACCTAGACTTGGCCTATTCACATTTAACTAAACAGCAGGTGTGCTGTTGAACAAAGAGTTAAACCCAAAATTCTTAACGGATTTCCAAAATTATACCAAAAAAAATCTCCTTCATGGAAAGCGTAGAATCTGAGCGTGTGAGTCTAGTAGGAATGGGTCTTAGTACCTAGTGCGATGTTGTAGCACATGGGACATGGCACTTCCCCCTCGGTTTGATTTGTCAGGCTGCAGTCACAGACTGCCACCCCAACATCTCTGGGGAGCTGCCCTGGTTCCTCCTACTGCACAGACCTTGAAACAGTTTGGTGGTCAACTAGGATATTTTTCACTTCTGTTTGATTTCCCCCAGGATCAGCAAACCTTAACCAATAGTGGAACATTTTGAAACTGACCCAAGATGCATGTCCAAGGCAACTTTCCTAAACAGTGAAGTGTTCCAAATCATTGTTGTATTAACCCACACAAATATGTAACATCCTCGGGAAATGGTCTACTCATGTGAGAGATAAATGAGAGAAAATATTAATGCGGATGAAAGTAAAATCCCCCACATATTGTCGGGCCTATATTATCCTTACTGTAATTTTAGTACTGAAGTACAGAGACAAATAAACCAGGATACACTGGGTGGTTAGAGGGAGCAGTGAACTGTCAAAGTAGGACAGAGTGGACAGTATATTTGACTGATATCGGACTATTGATGTGTCTATCCATGCTAGAAGCGGTGATGGGGTTTATCTGGAAGTAGAGCAATGGAAAGCCGGAAAGGGAGCTTTCGGATGCCCTTGAAAGCATCAACTGTAGAAATCTCAAAAATGTACAACAATTACATCTCATTCTAAGAAAGAGAATGTGAATCCCTGTACTCTTTCTAGCCGACACAGACGAACAGTCCCAACAGTTATCGCTAACACATCCATATTCAGAAACCTCCGCACCAACAAACAGTGGTAGTTTACATCAGCCATGTCTCCTTCTCCTTGTTGAACTGTTCAGCCCATCTCCTCGTTAGCTCCAGGTAATGTTCGGGCTGGTGTGGCTGGTAGTCCAAATACATTCTGGTCACAGTCTTTTTCGGCACAGCCCTCTCGATCTGCGTGCCCTCGTGCCACTCGTTAAATGACGTTATCGTGACAATCTCCGGTCGCACGTTCAGTGCCGCCTGCAAGGCGGTCTCGTAGTACCGCCCGTTTACACGGTTGCGAGTGTTGTGGTTGTTCCACGGTCTGACCGCGGTGTCAATGTAGCCTGGCCCAGCACTTGGTATAAATAACAGGTTATTGTCGTCGCAGAATGCCTTAGCTGCCTTCCAGTTCTGGTGGGATGAACCAAACGAAAACCCGTTGGAGGCGAAGTATGTGTACATGCCATCAAATCCGCTGGCTAAGATGTCGTGCTTGTGACGCTCTTCAACAATGAGGGCAATGAAAACTCCATCATACGGTGTGTCACGCAGGCTGTGGGAGCCAGTGGGGTGAAGCAGTTCAGACCAGCTCTCTGGTGATGTCAGGTATGAGTCGTAGATGTAGAACAAAGGCAGGACCTTCCCCGTGCTGGAGGTAAACTTGTAGAAGGCTCCGTGGTCCCCATACCTTCAAAAAAATAGATCGACCGGAGATTATAACCTTCCTTGTATTTTTGCACTGAAGCGGTAAACAAAAGTCATAGTTATTTACATGTAATATAAGTGAAGTAAATGTGGGCCAGGTTTCACTTGAAAACTGGTTATTTGCATTGACTATTTTGAAGGCAATGTTCGCAAGTGCTACCGTTTTCTCAATTCCCTTAAAAGCTGCTTTCAGATTTTATTCAGACATAGGTCTTTCATATGCGGACTAAGGTTTTAGTTGTTTTAATTAAAAACAAGTAATTAAATAATTATTTTGCAGCTATGTTTAAATAGGCAGTATTTACCTGTCGATTATGTACTTGATGTTGTCGTGGACACTGTGGTCACTTCGTCCTCTGTAAGGCTGGAGGTGAAATGCAACCTGTGAAGACAAAGGAATAGGGCTTCATCTAAGAGCTTTCTGTGAGATGGTTGTTCCTGTGTCCTCAGGAAGTATTCAGTCAACTTTAGTTTCTCCACATTTGTTGTGGTGTAGACTTAATTCAATATATACATGTTTGCCATTATAACACAGCCTAATCACAAAGGGAAAAAATTGTACCAATGTTTGGAAAATAAACAGAAATCTTATTTAAATAATTACTTAGACCCTTTGCCATGACATTCTATATGGAGCTCAGCAGTATACTGTGGTCATTGTTAAGACGTATCTAAAAAGTTAGTGGGGTCCCCTTGTGGCAAATTCCACAGGTTTGAGATGATTTACACATCTATCTAAGGTCTCACACTTCACAGTACATATCCGAACCAAAAACCAAGCCATTGTCCAAGGAACTTCCAGTAAACGTCAGAGAGGAAGGTTATAACAAAAAATGCTAAACAATGAATGTCCCCAGAAGCACAATGGGACCATCACTGTGAAATGGAAGAAGTGTAGGACCATCAAGTCTCTTCCTGTAACTAGACAACTGAACAAACGAAATAACTGGACAATCAGGGTTTTGGTCAGGGAGGTGACCAAGAACCCAATGTCCACTCTAACAGAGCTTCAGAGTTTCTCTGCAGAGATGGGAGAACCTTCCAGGACAACCATCTCTGCCGTAACCAAACCAATTAAGGCTTTCAAAGCATGAGAAATAAGATTCCACGGTTTCATGAAACAAAAATGTAACTATGAGACCTAAATGCCTAGTGCTATTTGTGTAAAAACAAGGTACCGTTCATCATTTGGCTAAAAGCATGGAGCAGGGATTGGGTGACTGTTCAGGACCCGGGGAAGGATGAACAGTGCAGAATTTGACCCAGAGGGCACAGGAGATGAAACTGGATTAATTCTTTAGCACAACAATGACCTGAAGCCAAGACTTAGCTGGTTTTTGAACGCCTTTGAGTGGCCCAGCCAAAGCTCGGACTTTAACCTGATTTCAACATTGCTGGGAGACCTAAAGACACTCCCTATCCAACAGAACTAGAGAGCATTTGCAAGGGAGATGGAATATATAAGTCCTGCTGTGCAACGCTGGTAGGGGCACACCCTAGAAGACTTTGATCCCTGCCAAAGACGGTTCTATGACATAATGTACATTAGATGTTTGTTGATGGCAAGACAATTAATCAATAATATATTATGAACAAACAACAAAATGTGTAGAAAGAGAAGGGTTCTGAATACTTCCCAAGGCACTTAATGTTCTTTTAAACCATCTTAGGTGGTTTCCAAAACTGTGGGGCTCAACACAAGGGTGTGTGTTGTCACAGCATTACTTTTTTAAATATTTTTAAGGAACTCCGTTCATTTGGGTAATTTAACAGATTACTTCCAGAGCTGCCGGAATTAATTGTGAAGCGCCTTGCTCAATGGCACAGTGACATGTCCACTCTGGGATTATTACAGCAAACTTTCACTTAGTGTCTCAGCCTTGTTGACCTCCAGACTATCTGGTTCCTAATCTTGAGTTGCAAGAGCAGAACAAGTTTCAATTTCTAAATTGGGTAATGCTTCAGCAGTTTTGCTGTTGTCTTGGGAGTTTTTTCCAACTTGTCTGGGATGTCCACGTGAAGCAGCTAACTAGTCCATGTCAGCAAAAAAACCTGTTTGCCAGAATATTTTGTTCACTGCTTCATTGTAATGTTTGAGACACTCAGATGAACACGCATACAACATGACCAAATGTATAGAATTACAGGAAATTAGATATTAAAACTGCAAATACTTAAAATAACTCAATAATAGAAGGTGGCTTGGAGTGGAACATTTCATGAAACAATTATCTAATACAGTACTGACTCAAGCTTCACATACCACCAGAGTATTCAGTTTGGCATTGTGCAGCTTCCTCCTGGGTCTAATTTAAAGGTAATAAAAGACATGCATTATGACGCAGCCATTATAATGCAGTCACAGCTAATTTCACCTGATTGGAAGTAACACCCCCGCTTTTCCATCAAATGTTCACGTAATGCTGCAGTGGCTGATATTTAAACCCCTTGCTCACAGTACTGCTACACTCATGTGTCTACCCATTCAAATAGACAGAGTTGGTGCACAGAAAGTATGTCCCCATAAAATGTAATAAAAAAGTGCATGATTATGTTTGCATGTCGTGGCTCTCTGTGTTTATAGAATATCTCTGAGGTTTACGGTTTCAATGCTGGTGTTATGCCAGCCCAAAAACTCTGACACATCTATCTACCTATCTACCTTTAATCACCAACTAAATCTCAATGAAACATGGTTCTATTTCAGCTGACTGTTTGTCAGTGAGGAACAGGGTTGCTAAACACATGACTGACATGCTATGAAACAAACACCGGAAAGACCTCAGTTTTTGTTTTTCAGTAAAATGTTACAACTTTGAATCATTTCTGATCAGAGTGGACCACATTTGTTTTCAACTGATTCCCCAGCTGCCCAGCTTGAAAGGAAAATGGTTTACTTAGGGAGTAATAGGTAAAGCCATTAACAGAATGGAGGCAGCCAAATCTTGCAGGCTAAAACAATGTGCTACTTTTGTGGTAGATCCATCATGGTTATTGATGATTGATTCAATTCCTGTCTGACCTCTTTTACTCATCTGCCTTGTTCTGGTTGCCAATACACAACTGCCATATCCTACAAAACCCTTCATTGCCATGATTGGGTTAGCTAGTAATGCACTATGAAGAATATACACACATACACAACCCAAAACACTTTTAGTGTCAAATTGGTATGTGAGGATTTTCAAATAACATGTTTATATACTTGGGCATTTTAGTCAGTTTGCTTGATTTGCAAATACATTTAAATGTTTCACTCTGTCTTTTGAATACCTTAAATGTGTGATGGTAATTGAGATATCTGAAATAGGCCAATTGAAAGTGCAGCTAAAAATGAAATAGCAAATAGTGAAATCTAGAAAAAGGTTAATCAACAGTTAATAATAAAGTGGAAACTGTAATATTTGTAGTAGTTTGGTAGTAAGTTATTAATAAGTAGTTGTTTTTGAACAGTGAACTCGGCAGTTATGGGGAATGTTAAAATGGCTTGGGGCGTTTCTCAGTTGAAATTAATGTTTTGCTATGGGACCTTTTGAAACAGTCACTGAGATAATGTTACTTTTGGTAATGGGTGAAGCCATGGTCGCCAAGTGTAAACCTGATATTGGATGAGATGACACTGGCTAGGGATTTGTTGGAAGGCGAGGCCGTTTTAAACTGTTGTCCTGTATGGATAAACTTTAGACATGTGGAGAAAATCAATGTTATCACTCAATGGAGGCTGCTAAGTGCCGTAGTATACCGTTTCACACTCAAACATTATTTTCCAGCTGCACTGTATTTTATTTTTCTTTCATTCCAGTTTTTAGAGCCTGGCTTTTCAATGACAAACTAGAGTGGTCTGCTAATTATCACTCCCAGAGAGCAAGAGCTGTCACCATCTCGACTGCTTATTGCGGATCACTGCCACTGCTGGAATTGCCGGCTAATGTTCCAACCAAGACACAAAGCCATTACACAGCAGCAATTTCTAGGTAAATGCGAAGCAACATTTCACAGACAGCCCCTGCTGTCCCAGAGCGTAGGATTGCCTGACTAGGTTAGAATTGAATGCGCTGCAATAGGGCCTCAGGAGGGGATTTCAACTAATCAGTGTTAAACTACCTAGAATCAGCATTCAAAATAGTCAGTGTGCTGCATTTCAGTAGGGTTCTACCCTCCAGGTTGTCCACTATTCATCAGCATCATCATCTAGCAGGCACGCCGTCTCCGACTGGCTCCCCAAGCCCTCTGAAGTAGTCAGCTTTTCAACTGGGCCCTTTACTGTTAGTGCACCAGGGGACGAAATAAGCGAATGTCTTGTGAGATGGAAGACTGATGCTGTGCCGGGCATCTGGAGACCGGGACGTGGCCTGACAGCGTTGCCCGCCAACCCGTGGGCCTTGGCACTGCTGTTGTACACCATGCCCTACTTACTGGAACAGTGGCTGTCCCTCGGGGCCGGATTGTTCAGGGAGGCAAATCGGGAGACTGCAGCCAACCAACCCACCCCACCCCCAGCGTGAGCGACTGTACGGTCCAAGTAAGAGTGACCAGGCTTGTTGAACTGTGGATTTCTTGAAGAGTCTATAGCCTTATTGTAATCGCCTCCTTGTGAATTGTACCGCAAATGCACTTGACATCTTACAGGCATTATCAGATTTGTCAGTCAAAAAATTTACTAATTAATCGCACAATATGCTGTGATTAATCACGATTAATCGCAGCATATTGTGCGATTAATGAGTACATCAGTCATTAATCAGGAGTAATACATTTTTTCATGTGGTAGAATCACTAAAATAAAGCAATAAGCACAATTTTAAATAGAACATATTAGTGTTAGATTTAATAGATGCTTTAAGAGTTCTGCATTCGGAATATGATAACTGTTTTCAATAGTGGACGTATGCATCATTAGCTATTAGACGTCGGACATCCACCCCCCCCCGGAAGAATGAACAAAATACATTTTGCTGAATGAGATTCCAAGATCCTAGTCAGTAGATCTGAACTTCCCATTACTAACACACAACAGCTGCCACAACAGTAAGTGGTTAAAACCGAGCCTATAGTGTTTGTGATTTACGGAAAAAAGGTGGGGCGTTAATTGCAGTAAATTATTTTAGCGTGTTAAACATTTCAAATTTATTGCAAAGATGAACTTGTTAACTTCCCCAGCTCTTATATATATATACATATATAGATTCAGCTTCCCATCCGTCAGGCAGAAATTAATTACATTTATTGAGAGCCATGGCAAACATGCAACATTACAGTGAGGAACTGGTTTTACACATTTCCACCAGGTAGTAAAAACTAGTTGCGTTCCTTGAAGTCAATAAGCGATAGCTGGCTGGTTACTGCTATTACCAGCAACACAAGAAGGTACCATTAGCATGCATTACCTACAAATCTAGCTATCAATGCATCATGTCGGGATGAAAATAACTTTGCTTGAACATCTCTGATCTGAGGATAAGGGCGTTTTTGACAGTTGCCATCTGAGATTGATTGTGTGACATCAACTTGTTATCCATATTAACAACGATTAGGCTTTAGGCTTTCGCTGAATATATAGTATATAGTTGTAGGCAGTTATTGGGCGTCATATCTTGGTGGATGGTTAAAATGATATTAAACCAACATATCACATAAACATTATTACGATTTGATGTTTACATTTTGGTAAGTGGGTGGGCTCTAGACCAGTCCCCCACCTCCCCTGTTGTTGCCTTTAATGCATTTAATGTGCCTTTTCTAGTCAGGAAATACTGGGAAGATTGTAATTAGGTCTTTGTTTGCATTAGAACATTAAAAATGT
Organism: Novumbra hubbsi; assembly: GCA_016801125.1. Lineage (NCBI taxonomy): Eukaryota > Metazoa > Chordata > Actinopteri > Esociformes > Umbridae > Novumbra > Novumbra hubbsi. The sequence goes on along the minus strand of JACXGK010008889.1, from coordinate 443 downwards.
GCTTGGTTGCTCAAAATAATAAGAGCCAAGACTTATTTTTCTAGCCTCAGCAGTTTGTGAAGATTGTGCACTGAAGGCACTCCAGCAATAGATTGTCCTTATGTTTAGTGGGAGTGGGAGTACGTGGGCAAGTGAACAGGATACTGCTGCAGTGTGCTGCTGGAAACCTTCACTGTATCCTGGTGACTCTTGCTGGAGGGGGTCTTCAACTAGCCAACCATGGGCATTTGTAGAAGTCACATGACTGGCATGCAGGCTGTCTGGCTCCCTTTTCAGGACAGACTTACACAGCAGTTACTTGCAGAAGTCACATGGCTGGCATGCAAGCTGTGTGGCTCCCTTTTTCAGGACAGACTTACACAGCAGTTACTTGCAGAAGTCACATGGCTGGCATGCAAGCTGTGTGGCTCCCTTTTCAGGACAGACTTACACAGCAGTTACTT
>JACXGK010008888.1:0-21211 GCA_016801125.1 Novumbra hubbsi | reverse complement strand
CCTGCTTCCTCTGGTGGTCATGTGGTGCCACCTGCTTCCTCTGGTGGGTATGCAGTGCCATCTGCTTCCTCTGGTGTGCCTTTACTGCTGCAGTACTAGTTCAAATTCAGCACCTTCTGCATAAACTCTTGAATCAAGCTTTCTCACTTTCACTATAACACAAGCATAAAAACAACCCGAAATATACTGTTCCTTTAAAAAACAACATCAAATTTACCACTTCAAAAGAAAATTCACATCTAAACCGTGTATTAGCATTAGCTAGCTAATATGAGGCTTTGGCATGTTGATCTTGAGATTATTTCATAATTCCATAGTTTTTTTCTCCAACTGTTTTTGATTTTCAGACTTCATTAATAATTTAACATTATTGATTCACAGTGTTGCTGTGTCATGGATACCATTTCTTCTTCTTGTCAACAGGATAATCAGATCAGTGTCACCGTGGTGCACAAGCAGGTTTGCCTTGTCTTGTCGCACTCTACTGACTCCTTGTGGTAGGTTGGAGTACAATCCTAGTCTTTGTCCAGTTTCCCAGTGGGCGTAAAGTAGATTCATCTTCTGTTTTCTTATAAGAGCAACCTCTCTACATTGGCCCTCAAAATACTGATCACCAATCAGATGGACACGCCAACAAATAGTGTTTAGAAGGCTACAGGGACAAATGCAGTCATTTGACCTACATTTTCACCTTGATTTCAACCACACTCGTTCTAGACAGAAATATTTAGAAAAGCATGGTGACTGTATTAGGAGCTTTGGCTACTGACAATTCTAAAAAAGATCAAACAGGTTGGTCTACCTCTTATTTCTTGAAGAGGAGTAAATGGGATTCTAAAAGCCCTCTTCTTGTTAACAATGTCCATTCTTAAAATGAATTATGCTTACTCAAATTACTTCCAGCATCACTTGTCCACCATTAGATTCCAGGTTTGCTGTTTCACCTTTTAGGACTTTCAAGCTTTCGAAGTCCTAGATGACATTACATCTGCTATAGACAAAAAGCAGTACAGTGCAGCTGTTTTTAATCTACCTAGCCAAAGCCTTGAAACCATGAAATTCTAATCAAAAGACTAAACAGCATTGGGTTCTCAGAGAATTGACTAGCCTGGTTAGAAAATGTCTTCTCAGACTGTGCATAGTGTTTAAGATGGCCCACTGTCTAAACCTCTAGGTGTGACAATAGATGTTCCTCAGGGTTTGATTATTGAGCTGACCTTGGTCTCAGTATACATAAATAATGTTGCGCTTGCAGTCAATGATGCTCTTATCAACCCATGTAGATAAAGCTGTTGGATACATCAGGTCCCTTAATGAAGACTATGCTGACCACCCTTCAAAACAGTTTTAGCAGCATGCAACCCGCCTAACTTGATCTCCAACAACTCCTAAATTCCAGGAAAATGAATTGCTTTTTAATTATAAAAGACCTCTTCCTGCCTCGTCCACAAACACTATTCATTTAAATCAGATCTGATTTAGAACCTGCCGTAACAAGCATCTTTGTATTTGGTTAAACTGCTCACTCTCTTTCCAGACCCATATTAGTCTCCTCCAGTCTGAAATAAAAAAATAATTGGTTTTCTATTTCGCAACAAAGCTTTCTCCATCCATGCTGCAATAAAATCCTATCAATCCTGGATTCATGAGGTAATTTATAGGCTTGCTACAAATAGTCACCCGAGCTATTGGATGTTGTTTTCTACAATGCCATCCACTTCTTACAAGTGCCAAATACTCATCATTACCATGTTATCTACAAGTCCCTCCAAGGAAAATATTAGTTTTTACCTCAGCTGAACCCCCAATATTTCTCTACCGAACAGAATTATGCACTCCAGAAGATAACTCACACCGATCATTCCTAAAGTCAATACTACCTTTGGCTGTCCTTATTTTTGGTTCTCTGCAGCCATTTAATAGAATGAACAGCAAAAGACTCATCACTCCTTACTCTCTTAAAAATATTATCTGATCACTGTACCTGCTAACACCTCATTTTATAGTGTAAATGTCATAATGCACCCCAGAAGGAACATTTATATTAACATGTCTATTGACATCTATAGTGCATTTGAACTTATGTACTCAACACCTTTTCAAGTGCATTGAAATATTACCTAGATGTTTAATGAAACAAGAAACATGTCAAAGATGTTTTCGATAATTGTTTCAGTATCCTGTTTGTATAGGCTACCTAAATTAAACCCTTTTACTGAGATGTGTAAATGCAAATGTATGAACATTTTAGAAAATTTGGGCGTGCTATCTTATGCATGGTTTTGCAGGAAATTCCCCAAAATGATTTATTTACTTATAGCCTTAATTAAATTAATTTACAAAGGGTTTAGATGACAATCCAACATTAACATGTTAATGTCTTTAGATGAGTCTACTCCAAACGCATATAGCCATAACGCATCATTGGGAAGCAGAATCGGGCTTTTTTAGATTTGATCCATTTAAACCAGATGCTTTTAACAATAGAAGAGCCTACCGGTGTATTTTGATAACTGATCTGCACATTACGTTTTAGAAAGCCGTAAAAAGTATTGTCCTCGGCTACTATGTTCCAACTTCACACCACAGTGTGAATTCGAAGACGCCTTGAGAAATTTAGGCTACACATTCTTTAAACAACTCATAAACACCGTGTTTGACTTCAGCCTGTTGGAGCTGTCCTACTATAAAGCTGGAGTACATGTGAGGTAGCCTAGTCTTTTATGGGTGGCTCTACATCATTCTCCATTTGATTGGTAGAGATATGATTATCTTTGCATAGCGGGAGAAGGTGACACGTAATATTATTGCAACAGATGGAGGCCTGCGTTTTTCTTGCAAATACTTCTGAAATTGCCCTTTTGGTGGCAGTATAAAAATGATGCGGTAGGCAGTAGGTGAACAAGGCATTGGATCGCAGCGACGCGCAAGGACAAAACGTCCATATATAGCCCAATTGCAACGGAAATCACATCCCACCCTACCTCCACTGACTACCACGGTGCCACCAGTGATTGATCTACGCCTGGCCGCTGCTTAGGGATGTTTGTTGGCATACACGAGACGCTGCTGTGCACATAATTTATGGCAGAAAAAATAGAAAACAATGCATGATACAACCCCGTTGGGCTCAGTTTCCAATATGGCACGATCGTTTCCCTGGCGTAGATACATCATTTTCAGTCATGTGAGCAATAGTCAATGTCAGAGAAGAAGATGGGGATATAAAAAAGTGAGGTAGGGTGTAGCAACAACGGCGGGGGGTATGGAGAGAGAAAAGGAACATCTCTCTTGTGCATTGAGGAAAGGGTAGTAATGTCACAGGCTAGCTTCTTAAGCGAAACCCCAGCATACAGTAACCCAAACCAATGTTCATTATCATATTGATTGAAACAGTTCATCAGAGTGTAATTTTAGGTTGAGAGCCATCGGGTTGGGAAGGAGAGCAGAGAATTGGCTAACAAAAGAACAGCATTGTTCCACCGGGACGTTTCTGTTCCAGTTCATTGATGGAGTTGATTAAGTTTAAATGAAGCAGACACTGGATAAAAGTGAGGGTATTGACCAGCGGGCGCTGTGCTGCTGCGCTTGAAAAAGCCTGATACACGCGGAATAGCAAGATTTGCTAAATGCTCTAATCTTCAATCAAATCTAACATCAATACAGACAAAGTTTGGTAATGAGAGATTCAATGAAGCATGCAGTAGAGAGAATTAATCCCCTTCGCCTAAACTGGGTTCAACTTTGAAGCTTGCTCCTCAGGATAGACAGTTATCTAAATGCTAAATAAGAAACGTATTGTACTTTTCACAGTATGCTAATCATTTGTTCATTTCATCTCCATTATTTGTTCTCTCGTATATTGCAGTTGTTGATCTGGTGATTAGATTAGATCAACCTTGGCTAGCGGAGAGAGGAGTGTGGAATAGAATACTTAACAGACGAACTGGTATTTGTAGAGGTGATGTGGCGACCAGTAATTCACAGTTTGGCTCAGATTATCCACACTGCCGTTTGACGTACACTAACAGAACAACATTATCTTGGCTGGCGTCTTCAAAAGTTCTTTATCATGCCTTTAGGTTATAGTCGACCAACCCCTAAATGTTTTGTAAAAGCGTGAATTGTATATTCCAAGTACAATGCATTGGGCTTTCCGTTCAACGGATTTGGCTATACCAAGACTAATTTGGTAAACCTAGCTGAGTTGCTGTTGACCAGGCACAGGCTACTAATAAGTATAATTGGCACACAGCTGGAAGACAATCCTGCATAGGGAGTTTCCGCAGGACCAACTAGACATACATTGAATTAAGCCTGTTAAGACCATTGACGGTATGTCACACGTTGATGAGACTTGAAATAAAATATTATCGGTTAGTGGTTAGATGTCTTCTATTTGTGGGCTATAATTATTTTTTCGAAGTGTAAATTCATCCATCTGATTAACTGATTCAATTCGTTAATGATTGTTTTGAAAAACAATTGACCCTATGGTGAAATATGACTATAATAACCACACCATTATTAAATTTTTTCAACAAGTGTTAAAAGAAGTGTAATTAATATATTTACTCTATAAAGGCAATTGACTTGAGGGTGGGAAAGGGGATTAAAGCAATTTGCTGTGTTTGTATTTAGGTTAGGTCGTGGTAGGTACAGGCTTCATGCCTTCCCATTAATACAAAACAATTCACCAACTCCATGATGCTGTATTGTATATCATTCAGTAAGTCAAGAGTCTCCACCCCAAGAGTGCATTATTACAGCAACGGGTTGGAAGGTGAGCAGAGAGAGGCGAGAGGAGAAACTGCAAACCCGCGGTGACAGGCAGTAAGTACCACATATAACAGGTGACAACTCCCTGGACGAGCAAAGAGATTTAACACACGCCTTGTCAGGGTTGAGCCTTTCAAGAAACCAGAAAGATGCTTTCTTAAAAAAACAATAATCACCCTTAAAAGCTTTAAATATGATGAGTAGTTCTAACCTACGCTTGGTAATTAAAACAAGGTACTGTAATTTGGGCTTTTTTGTTAGATTTATATGTAGTATATCATTATTAGCCACTTTAAAAATAAAATATGTATCTAGAGTTAAATGTTGTAAGGGAGTACTAATGCACCCTAGCCTCTATAATATTCAGAGAAGCAACTCATGTGACTTCATCTCATCTGTTTATTCTGTTCTACTGTATGTTATTAGCTCTTATTCCGCATCCCATTATTTGCATTTATTTCTTGCAGTGACGATAAATGTTGTCAAATGCATTATAGCTTTTTCTTTGCTGTTATAGGCCTATATTATGAGCCATGTGGGAGACGATATTTCTAAGTAAGGTATGCTGCTGTCACAATCTCATCTAAATCTGCATGTTTGTTTCTTAAACAGGGCATGTTCGCTTCTGCTTTTTTTCCCAAGCAAATCGACAGCAGATACAACCCAGGAGATGTGCTATAAAACAAACTGCGCTCTCAAAGGTATATGTGACTTTGTAGCTGCTGCGTTTGCCTGTTAGCAGCACATCCTCTGTCTTTTTAACTGTCACTTATTCCCTCTCTGTTTTGTCATTTGCTCTATATATTCACTTGTCACCTGGAACTTTTTTTGACTCCGGGAATACAGTTGGGTTGCAATTAAATATATCAACAAAGCAACAAAAAGTGCCAGCAAAGCAGATACACATGTAGAGAGTTTTATTCCATGCTTAAGTTGAAGCAAAACAAACAGACACCTGAAATGTTTGCTCCAGGTTTTGTTTGTTTATCTCTGGTGTTAAAACAAACAGACATTTCATTGCTTCCAAATGTGCCATTCTGATTTTCTATGACTGTGACAATGCTTGAAGAATAGGATATTCAACGTTAATAGGACAGCATCATGTCTGAGTGGGGGATATCACTACTCAAACCGAGGCGTATCTTCTTTATATAAAAAGGTGATGAGTTGTAGTCCTAGGCCTGCACAGACGACAAACACCAAGATGTCCCAAAGATTTATAAGTTGCGCATTTTATTATGTAAAACTGCATCTCATCACCACGCATATGTTAAGGGGGCCTGACATTTAGATATAGCGTTTTAGTATATCCCGAAGACAAAAACAAATACGTACTGTTCATACTACTGTAGACCTACTCACAGAAAGGGACGATTATATGGTCAAACAGGGCAATTGTAAATCATTTTAACAAAAATGTACACAACGGGAACTTCCCGCAGCCGCCTGCCAATGGGTCTCATTCTCACACACTCAGGCAGCAGACGTTTACTTCTGATTTTCAAGATTCACCCTATGACCTCAGGGCCCTGGGAGACCGAGCAGCGCGAGGGATTTAAACCACGAGACACTTGGGTCTTATTGTCATCTTTACAATAGCGGCGTGTTTGGCACAATAGTAAACAAAACAGCTAGACAAAGCGAGTGACGCCTGCGGTAATGTTGGGAATTATGACATTTGAGGAGGTGTGCAAAGCAAATAGACTAAGGATGAGGGAACTGAAAGGAACAAACACAATATTGGTCGGGTTGAATAGACAAGCACTGTACAAAAGAATACAAAACGTGAAAGCTTTTAGTGAAATACATCTTTGTTATTCTACAATAACCCTTTCAGTATCTAAAGCCGCTGGTACACACTAAATACTGGCCAATAGTTTACTGTGGCTGACTGAAATGTATTTGTCAATATGAAGTGTTAACATTTTACATTTGTAACTTGTAAAAACAAACTGTATCGTTAATATTACAGGCTACACGATTTAGTTTTTTATGAAAATTCGTCCATAACGTTATTCTTAATTTAGCCCTGCTGCTAGCTTGCATTTGTGGTCTTATCATCTAGGCCTATCAAATATAATATACATAATCAAAGCACATTTCACATTATAATAGTAGCTCAGGAATAAGCTTTTAGATTAAACGAATGCTCTTATTCTATTCCAAATGAGCACTGTTTTATTTTACTTTTCAAAAAGAATTGTTATTGCAAATGTAAGTGGAAAACGAAATGTAAACAACACTTGTCATAACGAAATGTCACATTTTAACATTTCATTAGATCTTGTTTCCTTGTTATGTTCATTTTCGAACAGTAGACATTAATGAATGTCTACGGTTTCTTGTCCATGTTTGGTCGTGAGTTTTTCAGAACGCAAAGAGCAGTGTCCCCTGGCGTCAAATAGTAGAACTGCATAGCCATAATAATTTAAACACTACAGTGTAGCCAACTAGGCTCTTGACTTACAGGGCCGGCAAGAGAAAGCAAGGCACGAAGCCAAATGCAGCCAATGACATTTCATTTTGATTAGCTCGTTTCCAAGTGTTCCAGTCATTTGAAACGACCAGTTAACCCCATCACTCCCGCTGTTGCGAAATTTTATCCGTTTATAGCTGTTCATTTTTCTATTCAGAAGAGATTTACAGGAAACCTAGAGTTATTTATTTCCTCATAAATTAAAATTGTCTTCTTATCCAAAGATATGTAGTTTCTTACAAATAAGGAAGAAAAGTAGTAAATCACTTCGTATGAACAGGATTATATAATTTATTATGGACTGATGCTCATAGACAATGTTTCCAAAACAAATTTGTGCTCGTGAAAGGGGATGGATTAATTTTTCACGTCCGACATGTCTTCAGTCTTTTGCCCACGAGATCTATTCTGACTCGTCATTTCTGGCTCATATTCTGCATTTCTTCCCATATCCAAATCAAATCTCTTTCGTTTCATGGCTTGTCAAGCCTCCAATTTATTGAAGTAAAAAAAGCAGGTCAGCGCGCGCCTGGAGGGCTGAAGGGGCAGCTGCTCTCGCGCTGACCAGCTCCCCGTCACACCTCGCGCTATTTCTAAAGGCATTCTTTAGCGAGTAATTAATAGGAAATAATGGCGTTGCCAGAGGTGCCACATCACTTTCCAGAATGTCACGGTCTATGGGAGGAGGATTCTCTCTTCACTAGGCCTACATTATTATTTTTGTTATTGTAAATGACACATTAGCTGCTGAAACGTGCTATTGGAATTGACATCAGCCACGCTTCCCCGGTTTATAATAGCAGTCAGTTTGCACAACATTCACTGAGAAAAGAGGATGAATCTGTCAACACCACACCAACGCTGGCTCGTAAAGGTCCTTCTGTCATGGAACAACTAGGGCTATGTTGCAGCTTCATTCAACCTTTTTTCTGCAACGGATAATAGCATAATCAAAAATGTACAGCAATGAAGTATCCATTTAAATTAACGGGCTCAAGCAGTGTTATTTAGTCAAAATGCCAATCACCGACAAGCCTGTTTGAAACCCCACGTTATGACAGAAGTTTACATTTATGTTAGGCAGCAATTATATCATATTTATATTATTGAGCAAATGTATACTTTTTGCGTAGTCCCATAATTGCACCATAACCCAATTAGCGTGAACAATTATATATTTCTAGACCTAATCATGTCTCAATTTAACGCTGGCGAGTTCGAGTCTATAATTCAGTAATTAAAATGCTCCATGGCCCCGTGCCTTTAGGGCAGCGCGTGATTAGGACCTGTCAGCGGCTGAGCTGAACGGAACCAGTCGAGCGTTTTGAGCAACATGACCCGCTATTGTTAAACCTTGTCAACATATTAACCTGACTATTCCCTACAGTCATCATGAGCTGAATTGGTATATTAGATAAAAAAAGATGGAGGGAGAGAAAAAAGGGTTAGGAGAACTGGATGTTCTAATTGAAAAACAGCTGGCATTTTATTATCCAAGAACTGCGTTAATAAGGGAGAGGTTTTCATGGATATCAGATGACGCCCCGAAGCGCGCGTGTCCGAATTGAAACGGCGCGCTTTAAAGTAATTTACAGTGAAATAACAAATGAATTCTCGTTAGCCTTCCCTGACGTGAGACTGTTGGGAATAATTGTTTCTTTAGTTAAAATATCTACTTCCAAATAACAAGGCAATTTGAAACAACTTTCTCACATCCTAATCACCTTCTTTCGCTTTATTACACGACATGTATACATTCTTAGATTATTTCTTGAGGTAAAACATATATGGAAAGAAACGAAAACAGAGGCGTAATATTGACGTATAGTTATCACAACGGGGGGCGATCATAATTGGATATGAGCGGTAACTATAATGTACATGCGTTGTCAGTTGATATGTACAGTTAGTGACGGGGTAAGTTTGCAGTATAGTGTTGCTATTTAGTTTACTATTTGACGATGGCTTCATTGGGTGAGCACAGTCTTATTATTACTCTCTGTGGTACAGCATTGGGATGAAACTGTACACACTATATTGTTATTAAAGACAATGGAATGTGAAGACTGGTTGTATTGTGTATGTGTATATTATTTGGCATAACAGGATGGATCATTGAATATGATGTCTTCATTTAATCTTGTTCAGGCAGAAAAGTCATAATCACATTTGACAAGAGATGATTTATATTATAGGAGGACCAAAGTGTTGCATCTCAAACCGTTTCCAACCATGTCAAAATGTATTGATTTCTGAACTTTTATCAGGTGTTTACCCAGTCCTTTGGTCAGTGGGAGAACCATTGATACAAATGTTGTAAGGAAAATATAAAGTTAACCAATTATATAGCAGGGACACAATTCATGGCTGCAATATTAAAACAATCTGATTTTATATTGTACCTGATCAATTACTGTTCCTACACTGTGTACACTTTCAGCTCTAGATAAAGTACAAAATGATACTCCATTAACATATTTATTGAAAAGTATAGCAGTACTTATTCTATTAAATTAAGAATAAAGGCTACTCCTGACCCCTTTTGGTTAAGGGTTTTAATAAAAACAGTTTAATATAGAAGAATTGTATTTTATATTTAACATTTTACAAATCATAAACCATTCCAAACAATTCAATGACATATGGTTTCGACGTCAGTGTGTATTCTGAACTTGTAGCTGTGTATGGATCAGTACCGAGATGAAATCAGGGGACAATGGAGTTGACGTATTGCCTTCAGCCACCATCAGGGCACCTGAGTTCTCTTTTCTAGGTAAATTATTAATGGCAGGATAAAGGCGTGAGTGGTGGGGGATTGAGACAGTCAGACAAACAGACATACAAACAGGCAGGCAGGCAGGCAGAAAGTATCTGAGGCACACAGGCTAAGACCCACTTCCCCATTAGCCCCCCCCCCCCCACGTGCCCCCTTGCCATGTGACGGCCTTTCACACCCGGCCTCCTTGGACGGCCGCTTGAAGTGCAAATCTGTGTTCCAACTTGTTCCTGCTATCTGTCAGCATGTTTTCCTCTTGTCAGTGGAGTTGGTTGAGGAAAAGCATCCCAAAAGGCTACCTATTCCCTACATAGTGCACTATGTTTGACCTGTGCTCCATGGGCCATATCGGCTCGGGTCAAAAGTTGTGCACTATGTAAGCAATAGGATGCCATTTGGAACAAAACCATGGAGTGGGGGCCCATCACCCAGCCCACTCACCCCTGTACCGCCCCAGTAACGGATCATTGACAAGCCAGTGACACTGCCCAAACGATAATGGAAACCTATTGATTTTTCACTCCAAGTTTTTTTGTTTGTACAGGAAGCAGGGGACACAGTCTGTAAGGTGGGTAAGAAAAGCCAGTCCAACACAGAGGAAAGTATCACCAGTCAATCACCTGCTTTCTCATGTTGAGGTGAGTCTGCATCCCGAACAACACCCTGTTTCCCATAGCCATGAGGGCTCTGGCCCTGGTCAAGGGTACTATGTAGTGAATAGGGTTCCATTTCGGCCTTAGTGGTTTTCTACTGGTAGATCTTAACTAACACCATACAAACACTAACTTTCTTGGATTGAATAGGAGCTTATCTTTAGCCTCCCCAACTGCAGTATTACAGTGGATCCCAGACAGTGAAATACGCCAGAGGTTTCTTTTAATTACCTCCTAGGGCATTCCTATTATTATAATATGAAACAACTTCTCTAGTTGCTCAGCTCACACTTTCTGGAGAGGCTGAAATTAACAAATAAAATACAGTGGTAATTCCAGGCCAACTCTGTTGCGATGTTCTCATTTTACAATGCTAACTAATTACTATTCACTGGTTGTGAATATATGCAACTAACCCCCCTTCCCCTGTCTGCACTCTATGCGGTCCAGGGGAATCAGGGGATGACGATTATACACCGTTTTTTAATAGAGTAGTAATCTCCAGAGAGGGTGTCTTTGATTCTCCGGCCCTAATGATCACCATGCTCTGGTCTGCTTCTAGCTACTACTAGACCACGATGGCAGATGGCCAATGTGTCTCCTACCACCGTAACATATCTTTATATCTCGCTCTCCCCCCTTCTCTCTCTCTCTCTATTTCCTCTGGCTGCCAGTGAGAAAAAACCCCACTCCTGGTCATGGCTGGCTCAATCTCATTATAATCTCTCTCTGGTTTTTATTCATGGGGCCCCTTGGGACGCTGTCTGCCCGCGACGTGGCTCCCAACCTCCGCAGAGAACATCTTTTGAAACAGCCAGAAGACCTAATGAAGTCACAGAGTGGCACAATTATTTCCCTGCGAAGGAGCATTAATGTACTTGAGAATCCCCGGAGGAGTAGCATGATGACAATTGGTTTGTACAGCTTTGATCGTCCTGTTTTAAATACGGACCAGGATAAACTGCAGGGTTGGCCCCCTGTGCCATGGATTGGTGTTCCTGCAGACGTGGCGTGCATCCCAAATGGCAGCTCATTCTCTATATAGAGCCCTACTTTATTTACAGGTCATAATTTAACTGGAACTCAGTGGTCACACCAAGCCAATATTATATTCACAGAAGCTAAGAGCCAAAGGTGGGAATTACAGATTATTTAAAATCAGTGTACGTTTCTATTATTTATGTGTTCAGGGATGAGAGATAAACAATTGTAATGAGAAAATGGTCCAAAGTAAAGAAAGAAGTTAAAAGACCAATTTAACTATTTTATTTAAGCTTTTTTATTTTGGCAAGTTCTTGCTATATTTACAGAAAGCTGAATGAATACATGGTATATAGAGCCTTCTTTCTTTCTACATCCAAAATGAAATATGGAGGTTAAACCAAGTAGACCTTTTATAGTACATTCACAATGAAAAAAACTGTTCATTCTCAATTGTTGTCTAGATGAATAAAACATTAAACTCTTGTCTTTTACTTAGCATAATATAATACTTTATCTAACTGGAAATTGCAGCACCATTGTAATGTCGTTAAAAAGCGCCTTTTTTGGACAGTAAACTCAATTTCCGAAGGGAAAGCTATGATATCCATCATCACATAAGAAAGTAGTGCTTGGCTGTGTGGAATCATCAAAGAACAATACAGAATAATGTGCTTCATTAAATAGGTCTAATAAATGCTTTAAACAATTTCACTACTATCTCAGCATTGCTTCATCTTTTGTCCTACCTCTAAATGTTGAAATGGAGAACTAGCTTCAATGCATTGCTTCTGGTTGTTTTTTGGCAAGTTTAGCACAGTGCTAGTTAAACAACCTAATTAGAAGCAATGGATCGAAGCAACTCACCATAATCCACTACTGAGGTAAAATTGCATATTGCTTGATATGGACAGACTACTCAGTTTATACTACAACAATCCAGGGACCCAAAGTTACAAACGGTCTGTCAGAGATAAATTACACGCAAACAAGTGTTTTCTTTGCTTGATAAGCCTAACATGAGAACCTGTCCTTGAGAACATTTCTTATGAGAACATGAGAAAGCAGATATTGTGTCCTTAAATATAGCATGGACCATACTACCAACACATATATAATGAGATATGATTGACCCTGTATTTTAATAATGGCTCCTGTAGACTACAGTTAAATTAATGGAAATAGCATTTATCATTATAACAATGTTGAGGTGTCAGTTGTTTCTTTTGGTAATGGGTTCAAAGTTTTGACTGACTGACTGTTAAACAGTGCAAAGAAGGAAGCAAGAATACACATTCAACATGTGTCCCTGTAGTAAGATCTGTAGGTAAAACATTATTGTTTGTTTACATTAGTAGTAGAGTAGAAGAGGTTACAACACAGCATACATTAAGTTAGAAAAGTTGAGATGCAAGTTTCTGAACTGACCGCCATCCTAGCTTCAGCAACTGTTGCAATTTCTGCTTCTCAATTACAAATCCCTGTAACTGTTGCTATGGGTTGCATGTTCTGTTACAAAATAGTTTTGAACATTTTAGGACTGATAGCTAACTGAACATTCCAGTGAATGCATCCTCATTGGACACTGATGAAGATTTGGTTTGAAGGACTTTACTGTTGCTTGAAAAGGTGAAATTTCTAAGGAAAGCATTCTATTAGCAGGAAAGTCTTTGTTCATAGTTTGTATGTATGTTTCTAAATAGACAGCCATCTAATTGATAGGAGACATTTCTAGCTAATGTTAGCATTGCCAGCTATTTTTGACAAACTCCTTGACAATGAAAACACTACCATCTGTATGTTGTAACTCTGACAACAGGAGTTGCTTAAAAAAATGTCTGCCTACTTATGTCATCGGTATGTCATTATGTTTCTAGTCCACTAGCGTAATTTAGGTCAAACAGTCATTAGCTCTTGTTCAAAGTCATTATCCCCTGTGCTACCTTTGGACATCAATATGGCTGTGGAGTTTGTAAAACGCCAATAACGACGCCAACAACACAACAAAGTTACAGATGTGCAACCTATTCATATTCTGTAATGTATCTGTACATACGAGCAACAAGATCAAACATCTACAGAACTGAGACAGGTCTTATAAAATTGAGGAAAGGGATAGTGGGTCCATGTGCATAATAAGAACCATGTATAGCCTAAGAATATCTGTATCTATATATCTATATATCTATGTATTTTCCAATATTTACATGTGCAGGATAAAGATCTAAAGTGATAAAGTGAAAATGTGTAAACAACCCTTTAGCTCAAGACGCCACTGGAAGAAGCTCCAGAGGGGGGGTGGACGTGTGCTGCTCCAGGCTTGGACGCTTATTGGATGAAGGCTGGGCATGGTGCAGGGGCTGCTTATCATGGAGCTGCTTAGGGTGCTCCTGGCTTTCAGGGTGCTTATGGGTTTCAGGGAGCTCCTGGGTTTCAGGGTTTTCATGGGTTTCAGGGTTTTCATGGGTTTCAGGGTTTTCATGGGTTTCAGGGTTTTCGTGGGTTTCGGGGGGCTCATGGGTTTCAGGGACCTCATGGGTTTCGGGGACCTCATGGGTTTCGGGGGGCTCATGGGTTTCGGGGAGCTCATGGGTTTCGGGGAGCTCATTGGTTTGGGGGGGCTCAAAGGTTTGGGGGTGCTTATAGGTTTGGGGGTGCTCATGGGTTTTGGGGTGCTCACTGGGCAAGGTGTGTCCATAGGGCAAGGGGGCCTTTTGCTGGGACGGAAGGTGATTATGGGGAGAGGTGTGTTCCAAGCAGCGGTGCTCATGGTGCTTCAGGGGCTTGTGGGACGCGTGGTTCCCGTTGGACATTGGCTGCTCCAGACAGGGATGCCGCTTGGAGGGTGAGCAGGGCATCTCTTTGTGTGGTCCCAGGACTTCCACCATGCCAGCCCCGGTGTGAGGAACACTAGTATGCATGAGGTGTCTCTGTAAGTGCTTGATCCAGTCTTCTTGGACAGAGAGAGGACCTTGGAAGACTAGGTCACAGAACCTGCATTGGAAGAGGACAGTTAGATTAGGTTTAGTTAGATTAGATTTAGTGAGGTGAGGTGTTTAGGTTGTTGGGTTTAGATAGGTTTGGTTTGCAGACATTTAGTATAAATTCTCAAGTTTGAATAATCCTATGAGAAAACACAAAGCAAATTACGCCACAGTTTCTTCACTTGCATCATCTGACGTAGCAACATTGTTCCAATAAAGGAATACAATACATACAACATACTGTATTTAAGAATCCATGCATGAATAATTCAAAGTATTACATGTAAATACTTGATTTATGCATTTTAGCCACTAGAGAAAATGTCCATCATACAAAAAAGCCAACACATGCAGATATTGGATAAAGAAGCTTGCAGTCCCACATACCTACAAGTGAGGCTGTAGATCTCCTCAACTGCTCGTGTGAGCTTCTTTTTTGTTCCAGCCCTCAACCTAGGCTTTTTTTGTATACAGGAATAAGCTGAAAAACATGGAAGCACTCAATAACGATCAACTTACAAACCAAATCCATACAGACTGATTTACACCAGGAGAGACATATGCTGTTCCCATGGAGCTCAGGGTGAAAAGTACTACACTATATGAGCAAAATGCTTTTTTTTATTCATTAATTATGGCAATGTATGTTTCATTTTTTAAATTTGTTTACTTTTATCTGTCAATACGGTTACATTGAATATTACATTTGGATAAGTCAAAAAAAATGTATAAAGAAAGACAACTTTCCAAGGGGTGTATTTACTTGTTACTTGTTGTTACTTGTCTTTCAGTATTTTGACAGTTGTATTTCATTGGCTTGAAATACAATCAAGTGTTTAGTCTTAAGAGCAGGCATTTGTATTTAATTTGCTTGCACTACCATCAAGTGTGTAGTCTTAAGAGCAGGCATTTGTATTTTTTAAATACTTAACAGCATATAAAAAAATGCAATTGCCGGGAGTATTATAACTCGTACTTACATTGTACATTAATATTAAACATTAGTCATAGGGTGCTACCAAAACTAATTAGTTGAAACCATGAAAATGCCAATTGTATCATATTTGCTACATGAGTTTCTGAGAATTCTACATTGTCAAGCAATCATCTGTGAAAAGTTTGCAGAAGGAAATGGTTTAAAAAATCTTAACTTGTGTATTAGCCGCACCTAGAGTGGGGAGAACAAGTATTTGATACACTGCCAATTCTGCAGGTTTTCCTACTTACAAAGCATGTGGAGGTCGGTCATTTTTATCATAGGTACACTTCAACTGTGAGAGACGGAATCCCCCCAAAAATTCATTTGCATTTTATTGCATGACATAAGTATTTGATACATCAGAAAAGCAGAAGTTAATATTTGGGACAGAAACCTTTGTTTGCAATTACAGAGATCATACGTTTCCTGTAGTTCTTGACCAGGTTTGCACACACTGCAGCAGGGATTTTCAGCTCCCTCCAAAGATTTTCTATTGGGTTCAGGTCTGAAGACTGGCTAGGCCACTCCAGGTTCTTTAGATGCTTCTTACGGAGCCACTCCTTAGTTGCCCTGGCTGTGTGTTTAGGGTCGTTGTCATGCTGGAAGACCCAGCCACGACCCATCTTCAATGCTCTTACTGAGGGAAGGAGGTTGTTGGCCAAGATCTTGCGATACATGGCTCCATCCATCCTCCCCTCAATGCAGTGCAGTCGTCCTGTCTCCTTTGCAGAAAAGCATCCCCAAAGAATGATGTTTCCACCTCTATGCTTCACGGCTGGGACGGTGTTCTTGGGGTTGTACTTATCCTTCTTCTTCCTCTAAACACGGCGAGTGGAGTTTAGACCAAAAAGCTTTATTTTTGTCTCATCAGACCACATGACCTTCTCCCATTCCTCCTCTAGATCATCCAGATGGTCATTGGCAAACTTCAGATAGGCCTGGACATGCGCTGGCTTAAGCAGCGGGACCTTGTGTGCGCTGCAGGATTTTAATGATGGCGTAGTGTGTTACTAATGGTTTTCTTTGAGACTTTGGTCCCAGCTCTCTTCAGGTCATTTACCAGGTCCTGCCGTGTAGTTCTGGGCTGATCCCTCACCTTCCTCATGATCATTGATGCCCCACGAGGTGAGATCTTGCATGGAGCCCCAGACCGAGAATGATTGACCGTCATCTTGAACTTCTTCCATTTTCTAATAATTGCGCCAACAGTTGTTGCCTTCTCACCAAGCTGCTTGCCTATTGTCCTGTAGCCCATCCCAGCCTTGTGCAGGTCTAAAATTTTATCCTTGATGTCCTTACACAGCTCTCTGGTCTTGGCCATTGTGGAGAGGTTGGAGTCTGTTTGATTGAGTGTGTGGACAGGTGTCCTTTCTACAGGTAATGAGTTCAAACAGGTGCAGTTAATACAGGTAATGAGTGGAGAACAGGAGGGCTTCTTAAAGAAAACCTAACAGGTCTGTGAGAGTTAGAATTCTTACTGGTTGGTAGGTGATCAAATACTTATGTCATGCAATAAAATGCAAATAATTACTTAAAAATCATACAATGTGATTTTCTGGATTTTTGTTTTAGGTTCCGTCTCTTACAGTTGAAGTGTATGATAAAAATGACAAACCTCTACATGCTTTGTAAGTAGGAAAACCTGCAAAATCGTCAGTGTATCAAATACTTGTTCTCCCCACTGTATGTGGTTAAGAATGTTTTCAGAATCTGTGTAAATGTTAATAGAAATTTTAGGATAACCATTTAAGAAGCATACTGTGTATTATTTCAATGAATTCCCCTAATCCTCCAAATATTTTCTACATGCACCATGCATTCAATTTTTTTGCAGACACTCTTGTGTAAAACAACTTACAGACAATGCATTCAACTATGGTAGATAAACACTACAACATATACCAAGAGGAGTTTCTATAACTAAGAATGTTGCTTTGAAAAGCTCTATTTACTAATGCATTTTTGTAAAATACTTTGCATATGTGTACATGTATGTTGTCATTTGTGTTTATAGATATTGCAATTGTTTTTGTAACTGATCCATCCCTTTAATGTATATAGTGAATAGGGCACCAATATGCCTTTATGCTATTGACTTTTCTTACCAAGGTAGGGAAACTTACTTGTGCCTTCCAACATAGCAACCCTTTTCTTGCGTGCATAAGCTCGAAGATGATTGGACAGACTAACAGCACTCGGGAATGTCGTGTTACAGTGAACGCAAATCTTCTTATTAGATTCATTTCTCTCTGGAAAGTGAGGCATAGACATGTAAAGAGAAAGAGGGAAAAATCCAAAGAAAACAAAGCACACACAAGTTCAGTTTAAAACTTAAAATAGACTATGTTCCAAAGGCTCATTAACAACCTTTTTCTTTGCAAAAAAAACATCTTTGAAAGAGTGTCAAGAGAGTAGCATTTCATCCAAATGGCCCTAGGCCTCAGGATTACCACACTCCGTTTGTTTTTAACTTCATTAACAGTTCCATTATGACACTTTGTTTGGATGCTGCCCACTTTTAAAAACAGTTCAACTTCTACCAGCATTACATCTAAATGAATAGGTTGGGTTTCTAGGTCTTTGATCAGTATCTTTGAGAAACACAATTTGGAGGAGAGTTGAATCTAAGGGAAGACTCTCAAATGATATATACTGAATCTGACAACACAATATCTAGAGGTTAACATGATAATGGCAAAAATGTAACATGATAAAAATTGTTATTCCCGTTTTTGTATCGGTTTTTCTGATTTTAAACATAAAACGCTGGTAGTGTGCAGTGGTAGTGTAACATATATCACAATTTAAGGACTTAACAGCGCCTATTTGTGCCTACAGTAAACCACTCAGGGTTTTGGACAATTCAAGATTTTAAAATATGATTTAGGCCATGAAAAGAACCTGGTTCTGCACTGGTTGTGTCAATACTGCACATAAATTACAATAATTTGGCATGAAACTGCAGGCTACATCTAGAGCAGGATAAATTGTAAAAGATTAAAAGGTCTCTTGGAACACCCGTTAGAGCAGATTTGACTGGGTGACAAGCCCACACCAAGTTTCTATGCAGCCTGTCCTGAAGCTCCTGGCGGTGGTGTGAACATGACAGAGACAGCCTCCCATTAATTTCACACCTAATAAGGGGGAAAAAAACATCTGCTACAATGGTGTTTTCAAACCATGACAAGTTATTAAAGGTTATTGAAATTACCTGGAAATCGTTTGCAACAATTGCATGTGCTAATTAAATCTCTTGGTTAATTAACTAATATCTCTATAAAATATGAAAGCCCTCATGCAGACATTGTATGTCAATGAAACAAGAACGATTGCTAAATTAAAATTAGTTGAATTTGTTTTTGTATTCTTTATTTCCTTGAGCCTAATTTTACTATTGAAATGCCCAGTTTGACGGTGTGGCCAAATTAGAGTATATTTAAAGATACAGCCGTGATTGGCTGATAGGGAGGTCTATAGCCGCTTGTCCTTAAATAGGGTCAAATTGGTTCGTGGGAGAAACAAAACAAAGATTGGTTACATCAGTAACCTCCAGTAGATACTAGGTGTGACTGTCATAAACCGAGCAGTTTCTGTTTTCTTTTTCCGCAAATATGTCTGGCTGTATCTTCTGAAGGCTTTAGCAAGAAAATATGATGACCATATCAATGAAACAATTCCTTACTTCCAAATAACCTTTTGTTGCACCTTAAGTCACTCCAAACCATGCGTCTTCAAGAAATGTCTGCTAATCCCTGTTTACGCAGTTCAAGTCATTGCACTATTATAAACAAATCACATATGCAATGTAATGCGCCAAAACGTCCATCCCAACTTAACAGGCTGATATCCCAGGAATTGTTTCTTTAAAATAGAAAATACCAAATTTTTCAACATTTCTGAAAGGTATTTATAACTATAATTGTGAAGAAATATTTTTAGAAAACAACAGGACACATACTTATACACATACTATATGATATACTCTGTGCCCTATGTGTTCTATCAATCTCCATCCATCATACAGTTATTACAGCAATATGTGATGGAGTCCAAGTAGTCTTACAATGTTTGGCATAGGTTAAGGGATGGCTCTTGAAATTCAGCCAATCACATCTTGGTGCATAAATATATTTAATTGAAAAACAGCCACACAATCAGACTGATTTCAAGGGCCCAAATAAGCTCAGGGAAATAATGGGGGGAAAAGTTATTTCCATTAAAAGAACACAGTGATTGATTGGACACACAGTGACGATTTTAAAAATAAAATTACAAAGACTGCACAGGCCCTTTAACATCTTTTCTCGCAATGCTTATTTGGACAGACATTAAACAAAGGTGTGTAAACAGCTGATGTGCATCCAAAGCCACATCAAAAGGATGTGACAGGTTTTTAATTTCAATTTCAAAGCCACTTTGGTGACATTTATTCTTTGTGTGAGTGTTACAAAATTTCAATTGATCGTGAACTTTTCTCTTTATGTTTATTTATTATTTATTTTATCCCACTTGTTTCTGCTCCATGTTTCTTGGAGACTACAAGGTTTCTGACAGAGAAGGAGACACACTACTGGTGTACGATAATGCGTCTCCCATACATACTTAATACTTTTCAATTTGATTGAAATGTTGTGTTTTAACATGAATAAATGAATAATGAAAAGCTATAGAAGTAGTAAAACAAACAAAACAGCTGTAAAACAAGAGAATTTAGTTTTTCATTATGGCGGTCTGATTGCATACTGTAATTGAAGGGCAAAAGTCACATACTGTATCTTAACTCTGTATTATTGCACTAGATGGCTTCAATTGCAAAGAACAACATGAAACAAATCACGCTTAACTGCAAAGGATTTAACTGATCAATGTTAGGAATGACAATAGCACACTGTGAAATAAACACGGTGGCAACCCAGTTAAGCTAATAAAGATGTGTCTGTCACTTTTATCCATCATCTATCTGTCTTTACTAGCTTGCTTGTCTCATTTGATTCCTCATCGGTTGAAAGTGACTGAACAAACAGGATGTGGTACAGCATATGTTTTGCTGTCACAAATAATCTGCACTACAATAAACATTACCATCAAATAAAGTATACTTGGCAGTAAGAAAGTAACACTGTTCTGTTTTTAACTTTTATAATCACATTTCCGTTATCTGTTTCGATTTATCCACTGTTCAAAATCCCACCCTTGAAAGAAAATGTCATTTTGTAGATGCTGAAAAGACTTGTTAATAGCCTTTGTTAACCTTGATGTCATAAAAAGCCTTGTTATTTTTGTTGTAAACGTGCTCAACATTGCTCCAAAGTGATGACAGGATAGGCAAGAGTTTGGTATAGGCATTAGGTACGGTTAGGCATGAGTTTGGGACAGGCATTATGTACGGTTAGGCATGAGTTTGGGATAGGCATTAGGTACGGTTAGGCATGAGTTTGGGATAGGCATTAGGTACAGTTAGGCATGAGATTGAGATAGGCATGAGGTACGGTTAGGCATGAGATTGGGAAAGCATGAGGTACGGTTAGGCATGAGATTGAGATAGGCATGAGGTACGGTTAGGCATGAGATTGGGAAAGCATG
>JACXGK010008887.1:0-21214 GCA_016801125.1 Novumbra hubbsi | reverse complement strand
GCAGTTCCTCCACTCACATGACACCGTTCCAGTGCGTCCTGGGTTATCAACCTCCCCTAGGACCCTGGAACGCGGAGCCGTCTACGGTGCCGGCAGTGGAGGACTGGTTCCGGAGGGCAGACGCCACCTGGCGAGCGGCCCACGTGCATTTGGGCAGAGCGGCCCGGCGGCACAAGACGGCCGCTGACCGTCGCCGCTCTGACGCTTCGGTCTATGCCCCGGGCGACCGCGTCTGGTTGTCCACGCGGAACCTGCCTCTCCGGTTGCCCTGCCGGAAGCTGAGCCCGCGGTATGTGGGGCCGTTTAAAGTCCTGAGGAGAGTCAATGAGGTATCGTATCGGTTGCAGTTACCTACCACGTACCGCATCAATCCAACCTTTCATGTGTCTCTCCTCAGGCCGGTGGTGAGTGGTCCCCTCCAGGAGCACGTGATCCGGGCGTCTCCTCCTCCGCCGCTGGACATTGACGGGTCCCCCGCCTATGCTGTTCGGTCGGTGTTGGACTCCCGGCGTCGGAGGGGGGGCCTGCAGTATCTCGTGGAGTGGGAGGGGTATGGCCCTGAGGAGCGGAGCTGGGTTCCTCGCTCGGACGTCCTCGACCCGTCCCTCTTGCGGGATTTCCATCTGCGCCGTCCGGGGCGTCCTGCTCCGCGCCCTCCGGGTCGACCCCGGGGCCGGCGGCCTCGCGCAGCTGGAGCTGCGCCTACGGAAGGGGGTTCTGTCACGTCACCGCCTAGTGGAGGCCACTCCCCTGTGCGCGTGGCACCCCGGCGTTCAACGTCGCCGGCCTTCTAGGCACCACCGTCCGTGTTTGTCTTGTTACCCATGTCCTGTGAACGCATCCCTCCCTGATTCCCAACAGCTGCGGCTCCTTGCCTGCTTATTTAATCCCTCATGTGTCTTGTCTCTGCGTTCGTTATTGTCTGCCTGTTGCGTGTGAGAGCACCGAGGTGCTCTGTGGCTGCATTCCCTAAAGCACCACTTCTCTAGTATTTACTACCGGTAGAGTTACGGTCTACCGAGGTACATAGGTAATAAAACCTATTTGTTTCGAACGCCTACCTGCAGTTTGGTCTCCTTCATTACCACGTCACATTTTGTAAAATGATTATATTTGCTAACATTAAGTGTCTTATGCACAAACAATTACTGTTGGAATACAGTAAAGAACTTTGAACTAATTTCTCTGGTGGCTTAACATTTTAGGACAATAATGGATATTGGTATTGGAGCCTATGAAACATTTGACCACTGCTATAGTCAGGACTTTCTTTTGGTAAAACATACACCTTTTATTTTACCTACATTTAGATGCTCTGTTGCTGTTAGGTTTTGTAACAGAGCAGGTGTATTATTCAGTTTGCAAACAATTGCTCTTCTGTTTTACATTCAATAGGTGGGATACTGAAATAGAGTTAAATAATGTAGGAATGTTTGTAGGAACACAATGCAAAGTTATCAGGCATTGATCATGTGAATACATAAAGCATGCTATTCTACGTAGATATTACCAAAACAACAATCTTCTCATTAGATTTCAAAGCCCAATTTCTAACTCCTAACAAACAAAATACAATGTTCATGTCTTCACATGCAACAACAATGATCTGGCTGTTACTCACTTAAATATAAACTCTGGGTTATTAAATCCAAGGTATTTTCAACATTATCCTTACAGACAACAATCTGCTCATTAGTTTTTAAAGCCCAATTTCTCACTCCTAACAAACTAAATACAATGTTCATGTCTTCACATGCAACAACAATGTGCTGTTACTCACTTAAATATAAACTCTGGGTTAATCCATATATAAACTCTGGTAATCCAAGGTATTTTTAACATTATTTCTTTGAAATGTGGTTATACATGTTATTGTACATACATACATACATAATATTATTGAAAATGTTACACTAGGACAGAACATGCAATGAATCTATCTGGACAGCAATATTACAAGCATCTCTGTTGGTAACTTAAGACTTGTTTAAGACAACAAGCCCGTTCTATACCAGGGAATATGTCAAATCGGTGTGTTGTCTAACAATAAAATGCTGGCATGATCCCAGAATTGCATATGCTGCCTTTGCTAATTTTATGATCATCCAAACGAACTGGGACCAGTGTGTGACTTGCTTTTATGACGTGTAAATCTGAGATATAATACCCTTGGTGGGGTCGTCATTAACCTCTAGTTCAGAAGGTGGGTCAAAGGAGTGATTTAATCCAGACTCTTGTCCCATTGAATCTAATCCTAATCCCACGCAATGCACTCAACATCAACATATATAAGTGCTTTGGTCCTTAATGACTCGCTATCATCCCTGTTTTCCAGATCCTCATCAGTAATGTATTTATTAGTTTGAAACTCTGACAATTAGGTTACAACATGTGACATGACACCAGGTGACTGAACACATTTTCTTGATAATACCCCTTGGCAATTGTTTGCTGCATCCGGAAAAAAGATTGTCTGCAGAAGAAAAGATGAGCGCAACCATTAGTCCTGTGTCATGCCAACAGTAACCCATCCCATGACCATTCATGTGCGGGGTTGCGTCTCAGCCAAAGGAGTAGGCTCACTCACAATCTGCCTAAGAACACAACCATGAATAAAAAATAATACCAAAATATCATCCGAGAGCAACTTCTCCCAACCATCCAAGAACTGTTTGGTGACAAACAATGCCTTTTCCAGCATGATGGAGTACATTGCCATAAGGCAAAAGTGATAACTAAGTGGCTCGTGGAACAAAACATTGAGATTTTGGGGCCATGGCCAGGAAACTCCCCAGACCTTAATCCCATTGAGAATTGTTTGTCAATCCTCAAGAGGCGGGTGGACGAACAAAAACTCCCAGATTCCGACATGCATTGATTATCCAATAATGAGCTTCCATCAGTCAGGATGTGGCCCAGAAGTTAATTGACATCATGCCAGGGCGAATTGTGGAGGTCTTGAAGAAGTATCAACACTGCAAATATTGACTCTTTGCATGCACTTAATGTCATTGTCAATAATAGCCTATGACACTTATGAAATGCTTGTAATCACACTTTAGTATATTATAGTTCCATCTGACAAAAAGATCTTA
Source organism: Novumbra hubbsi (assembly GCA_016801125.1). Classification (NCBI taxonomy): domain Eukaryota; kingdom Metazoa; phylum Chordata; class Actinopteri; order Esociformes; family Umbridae; genus Novumbra; species Novumbra hubbsi. The sequence goes on along the minus strand of JACXGK010008887.1, from coordinate 18,119 downwards.
GAACACTGAAGCAGCAAACCAAAACTTGTCATTCTCAAAACCTTTGTCCACGGCTGTACATGTGTTTACAAATCCCAACTTTTGGAGTGTAAAACCAGTATGAGTTTTAATGTTCACCCAATAATTATTGAGGTCACTATATACAACTTTGACTAAACCCATGACACATTGATGTAAGATGTTCTACAATATCTGCATAATTCTGGCTATCAAATAACAAAGTGGGATGGGACATGAACCACAACATGCAAACATTCATACCTTCTTTTCTTTTTATCCAGATGGGATTTCTGAGTCTCAGGAGGCACCTGGAAATGAAATATATGAAATTTTAATCTGGAAAATAGGGCAGAAATCTTGATGCAGGTAGCTGGATCTGTGCGAGAACAGGTGCTAATTCTGCTTGCAGATTAGATAGAGGGTCCCACAGAGTGCATTGCAATTGACCATAATTGTCTGTGTTTGGGGTGTTATTAATGGAATGCTTTAGTGACTCCTGGTTCAAGCTTGAGTGTCAGTTAGCTCAATCAAGGTAAAAGATACATACCATGCAGAACAACGTTTGTAGTGCATGACAAGAACCTGGACAAATATCTTAACATTGTCGCAGAATCCGGTAGGAGTTCAACAAGGCCTTAATTCATACCAAATTGGATTGCTATTGAACTTGCTATTGAATTGGCCTACAATTTTTGTTCTATAGTCTGGTCCTGTATATTGGGATGCCTCTAGCTATCTCTGTGTTTGGTCTAGTGGTGATAGCCTGTGCCTGAAAGCATGGATGCCCCTTGCCATCTTTGTGTTGGGTCTAGGGGTGATAGTCAGTGCCTGAAAGCAGGGATGCCCCTAGCCATCTCTGTGTTGGGTCAAGGGGTGATAGTCAGTGCCTGAAAGCTGGGATGCCCCTAGCCATCTCTGTGTTGGGTCAAGGGGTGATTGTCAGTGCCTGGAAGCAGGGATGCCTCTAGCCATTTCTGCATTTTTGTTTAGTTTTTTACCGAATTAGAGGCAGCTGCCTTGTGTTGCCTATATTTGGGCATTGTATTTAAGTTTTGTTTTTCACCTCTGCCGTATTCATTATTGATTTGTAGACCTCACCATGTGTATAAATGGATCTGAGCCTTTCCACTTGGCCTGGTCCCTCAGAGAAGGGCTGCTTTGTTGGCTGCTGGCTCTACTGGGCACTGAATTACTGTGTTCCTGGATGAGTGGGTGTTTGTTGAGGGCAAGTTCATAGAGGCTGTCCGACGAGCCCTCCTAAACCCAAGGAAAGAGAGCAACATGATCAGGGACAGAAACAACCTGTTACTGTGAACACTGCATGCAGGGATTGAGGGTTTTCTCAAGTAAATATTCCATTGACCCAGAATATTTTTGATTTACAGAATGTTCTATTTAATTTAATGTTAACTTTGGTGAAAGTCGGTTAATACCTTGCCTAAGCAGTCGTGTTAAGTAGCGTAACATTGCTTATATTGAAAGTAAGGAAATAGACACTTCATCTCAAAATGAAAACAAATATGTGAAACTTGACAAAATTATAATTTGATTAGAGGCCACATGATCCACATATACTGGGTTAGTTATCTCACCCTTTTGCTTTTATTTGTTTTACCTGTGGCTTGATTACTGAATTATTCATCGCAACAAGGGAATTTGTGGTCCAGCAGGGCAGAAGAATCAAACTGCTTTATTTAGTAAATTCCCCAGAGGGAACATGGGGAAGGCAAAGGCTCATTGGCAAAAAACGTGGTGATTGAACATGCAGTTCAGCCTTTTACAACCTTTTTTTTTTTTTACTACAAAACTGGCACTCCTCCTGCAGTGAGTGTGTCACAGGACTCTGAATAGACCCTTGGACCATAGGTTGGAACATTCCATACAAGTGTATTTTGTAGGATACATCTTTTTGTAGACTGTGTCCATGACCATGCCTGCCTCCTATATGTCCTGGCATAAAAGGCCGTGTTAACTTTGTAATTATTGGAGTACATGTAAGACCTAAAGAAGATTAGTATCATGGACTCATGCTAATAAAGGACGTTCTCCCTGACTTCCAGTTTTAATGTTTTTCTTCATGGAACGAAAGTGGAAAGAATCAAACAGAATGAGGAAACTCATGAAATGGTGTGATTTTCAAACAATCCTAAGCATACCAGTTGTACACACAAAAAATTAAAACCCCACTGAGAGCACAATCAGGAAGGTTATAGTTTCTTTAGCATCTGGAAATATGCTACTCTACAAATGAGCATATCAACAATCATTTGGCAAGTCGGTATCTAATCCTCAACATTTCCCTCATGTATCCTAGGTACAGATACCATCACTGTTCTGCAGAATGAGTCATTTGTTCCACTGGCCAACACCGTCAACAGCGTCTTTTACACATCACATATCACCTGCAAATTAAAGATGCATTCTGGGATTATTGGCCATTAGTCTTACAAGTGCCGCTATTGAGGTGTCCTGTATGTGCCGATATGCGTATCATGGCAACAAAATTATTTTCTTAATTTTTACGACCAACTAATTATACTGTAGATTGTGCAAATATAAACTTTTTTTTTTTTACGGTTGTAAGTACCAGACTGCTTCTTTAAGTGAATGGAAAGATATTGTGTTCACATACTAGTCATGGGATTGTGCCTTTATGTTGATCTTGGTGTCATCAGTTTCTCAGAAAAATAAACTGTAGATACTAATGTCCTATAAACGTCTAGATTATTTGAGTTTGACAAGCAGTTCCCTTATTTTTCCACTTGGCACAGTTCATAAACATTGTCATTGGCCACACATACATTTCTGAACAAGCTGTATAGCTGAATCGTAGAATTCATGCTGAAATTATTGCTCAAATTGTTCATCACAGATTGGTGCATACACATGATTTATAAATGAGCCCCGTGGCTCCTTGACCCTGCCTCAAATCTGTGTGTACTCATATTTGTTATGTTCTATATAGCAAATTGCAAAAGCGTGAACGGTACAGACAGGCTTTTTACTCAAAGTGTTGTAAAAGTTTTGCAAGAATGGAAAAACAAATGTTGTCCCTGGCAAATTTTGGAGTGCAAAGACTTTGCCTGGTTTGTTTAATCTCAGTTCAGTTTACTTGAGTGACCTGTGCAGAGCTGAACCAAAGCGAGCATCTTTGTGACGTAAGGAATGGGATGTTTGTAGCATACCATTGTCTAACCTTCTTTTTCAAACGTTTCCATACTATTGTACAAAAATATTATTGTACTAGATAACTTATGCATGTGCCTTTGATATAGTGACCAGATTTGATATTCAAGGATTGGCCACTAACAGTTATATTCTGTTTAAATAAGAAAAATCCTTAAGGCCTCATTAGCTTTACAAATTGATAAACTACTTCCTAGCTAATCTGTTTTCACCATAAAATAAACTTCTCACAACTGCACTTTCTTAACCTTTTCATAACTAAGATCTCAATATCCTTTATATCTTCCTAAGTAAGCTAGTCCTTGTCAGAATCCTGAAATCCTGCTACACTACAGTACCTACCATGAGTTAGCATCCGGCCAAAGGCTTCACTGACGGGATCAGAAAGAGAAGACAAACTTGACTGCCCTGACTGCAGTTCCAGTCCATTTCATTTCAATTAAGTACATTCACAAAACAAACGTAATTCCAATTGAGGAAAATGGAAATAGGATTAGATGTTTAATCCTGAATTGACACAATGTTAATGGAAAGTCTTCAACTAAATATTTTCTTTGGATAAACGCTGCAAAGATTTTAAGAAAATAAATAAGTGTATGCCTTACCAGAGAGAAGCAGAATAGGTTCATATCAGGTCCTGGGACTCCCTCCACCTCATGCCTCTGAAAATGGAAGACCGTAGAGACAAACTGACTCTGGACCGACAAGCACATGTACACACTACAAACTATGCGAACACAAACGCACAGCCCCTGAGCTCTGTAGGCTTTCTACAGCCGTGCGGCTTAGTACTAGTTTAAAATCCTGTCCCTAATCCAATAGAAGCAGTGAGCCATTACTGTTTAGGACAGCCCTCGCAAACAGGCTTGCTGGACCAAGAGGGCCACCCATAAACACCATCTCAGCAGGCTGGGTTGGGGGGTGTACACAACAAACAGTGCTACAACTCACAATGCTTTTCTTCTGGGGAGTTTTTGTCATTACTGGGATGATCTGTCCAGACTGAACAGGCTTATTCGATAAATGTTTTGATAACGTTTGTATAATTGTCCAACTGAAACGCTCTGCATTAATAATGTAATGAATTACTGAAAATGTCACGTTTAGAGAGGGTTGCAGGACACAAGGGCTGAGGTGCTTAAATAAAGGTTGTTTATTCCAGGCCAATCAAGAACCATCCAAAAACACGGTACCCAAACGTCACACGAAACAATAACTAACCTGAAACACGGGGGCAGGAGGAACTTAACAAGGGGTTAACGAGATACAGTGGAAATCATTTACAAGGATTAATCTAAACTGTGCATAGAAACAGGAAAACAAGAATACAACTACACAGAAATGGAACAACCAGCATGGCACTAGCCGTGGATGGTCGTTACAGAAAATAATATTATATACTATAACGTTTTGCGCAGAATTATTATATTATAGTTGATTTATATATCTATATATATATATATATATATAGATAGATATAAACGTTTTATAAAACAATTAAACAATAGCTTAAACTAATATAGTAATTTGTTTTTAAATGTGATAGGCCCCACTAAAGCTATGTGGATGCTACAGGAGTATACGCTTTGCAACCAGGATGCAGCACACTTTATGCGCGGTGCAAACAGGATGCGGCACACTATATGCGCTGTGCAATCAGGATGAGGCACACTATATGCGCTGTGCAACCAGGATGCGGCACACTATATGCGCTGTGCAACCAGGATGCGGCACACTATATGCGCTGTGCAACCAGGATGCGGCACACTATATGCGCTGTGCAAACAGGATGCGGCACACCATATGCGCTGTGCAACCAGGATGAGGCACACTATATGCACTTTGGCTGGACTTTTCTGCTGGACCAAGTTTTATGACCCCTAATAGTGTTGCATGTGTTGGATTTCTCCAGCTTTTGCACTGCTTTGCTGAGTTGATATACCGTTGAAGAAGTTGCTAATGTGTATCTTTCAGCTATGTGTTTATGGGATGTTCCCTAGGTTTGATGAGCTGATAGCATTGGCTTTCACTTCTAGACATAAAGTTTAGCCACATCAGAAACATGGCTCAGCAAATCGACCACTGCCTCAGAGGTTTCGATCCCTGGCGATAATACACTGCTCAAAAAAAATTAAGGACACACCTAAATCACGCATAGGGGATCAATGAAGGAAATGTATTAAAGAACAAAATCGTTACTATACATTGTGTAATTCGTTGAGGACAAAATTACTAACAACGGTCAGTGGAATCCAAAATCATCAACCAGTTGAGATGGCTAGATTCACACAGATAATGAAAGTGAACAGTTGAAATCATAGGCTACTCCAACTGGCATGAATTTTATCATGGCAACTCATCATGGGATTTAGTAGTGTGTTTGGCCCCCACATGCCTGTGTGCACTCCTCATAACATCTAGGCATGCTCCTGAGAAGACGACGGATGGTGTCCTGGGGGGGGATATCCTCCCAGACCTGAATCAGGGTGTCAGTGAGCTCCTTTCATGCAGATTACATTATCGTGTATACATCTGGCCACTCATTGGACTCATTCCACCTCCTAATATTACTAAAACAACAATCATGCTTTTCTTGATTTCCAGATTAATTTCAGTAAAACTAAATTATTTATTTTTGCCGGAAACAACCTTTATTTAACTACCCCTCAAACATTGTAATTTTAATTATTAAAAGTTAGGACAAGTGTCCTGGCATTTGACTGTTCATTCCAGACCCCTAACCTCCAGTCTAAATACAAGTCTGAATTGTTTAAACAACAAAGCCTTGTTCAATCATGCTGCAAAATATACTCTTGTATAAATGACTTTCCTACCAGTCCTGGTTGTATTTTATCATAATGCTGTCCACTTTGTCACCAGTGCCCCCTACAACACTAATTACTATAATCTTACACTGTGGCAAACTGGCTCTCGCTGCTGACACATCTCCAGACCTACTGGTAATAGCTTATCTTCAAGTCCCTTTTTGGAAAATCTCCAATTTAGCTTGCTCCTAAATGTTGTCTTGCAATTATTATTCCCATGGCCAGGTTTTTCCATGTAAATTATAATTGGTTCTCAGTTGGTTTAACTGATTAAATGACAGCAAAATAAATTAATGAAAACAACCACAATTGCTCATTTGCATTCAAGGCATTTAGCAGACCCACTGTCCATTAAATGTTACAAGAGCTATCATGGTTAAATGTCTTGCCTTCAGAAAAATAACATTGTTATTATTATTATTGATGTGAAGCTCAGCATTAATCCAAATGTAGTCCTTTTCTTATTTTTCCAAAGGGATTTGTTCTCCATCACTTTTGTGCCTTGAGGGAGGTACTGTACTCTTACAGGCTATTGTTTTGCTACTCTGCCCTGGTTTTAGGAGCTCTGACTTTATTGAGATATTAAAGTGACACAAGTTAATAAGTTGATGTTGTGTTACTTGACTGGTTAGATGGCATCGCAGTGCCCTCTACTGGGTGATCCATCATTGCAACAAACATCATGCTGTTGTCTTTCTTACTGTTCTCCTCAAGATGGCAGTGTTCATCTTACTAGTTTTCAACAGATCTGAACTGTTCACATTTCTTGTCAGTCTTGTCATCTCTTGTCAGTTTGAATCAATAAAACTCAGGAGATAATAGTAAGGTCTTATTTTTGGTAATAATCTATTATTAATCAAAATGATAATTTTGTCACTTGCAGTTTGATGGTTTTGAGAGATGCTTTTGTTTTGAATCAATCTACCAGGAAATGTCATGTTTGATTTTCCCTGCAATATACAGTGGATAAATAATGTTGGATCCTGTTCTCAGGTTAACTTATGTAGAACTTGCTATTTAAAATTAGATGAATTATTACTTATCACTTATTACAAGAATGATCAATGCAACATTAACTGTGTCTATTGTACATTAACATTTCAACTGAATTACAAATTTGTTGTGTCGCATATTGGTGTCCCAAATGATGGTTGGTATGTCTGGAGACCAAGGTAAAACAAGGAGAATAAAATGCTCAAGCACAGCTTTCAATCATCCATCCAAACAGAGGGTGGAGACCAAACCTTTGACCTAACTCCCAGCCTCCCCAATAGTCAGCATTCCTTCTTTGACCTCTGACCCGCAGGGCACTTGGATTCTGAACTCAGGGGTCATGACCCTGCACCCTTACTTGTGACCTTTTGTGCGTTTGATGCCCTCTAGTCAAAAAGTGAAAAAGTTTGTCCCCCTGGAATGGCTGACCTCTCATCCCCTTGGCCGGTGGAGGTATGTGAGCACGCTGACTCCTTGCAACCTTTCATTAGCTCTTCCCTTTATTACACGGCCTCCTCACAGCTGCCTCGTCAGCATGTCAAGTAGGGGGCAGGGATGGAGGGTACAGAGCAAGGGAAACCATAAAATTGAAGGTAGAGGGAGGGGTGACATGAAGGATGGGTGATATAGCAAACTGGGCAGATTGACTGAGGACATTACCTACAGTAGCTTTGCTGCCATACATCTGTATCTGTCTTTCGTTACACCTGGGAGTTGTAGTAAACAGAGTGTTTTGGCTCACTAGTTTTCCAAATAGATGTCTTCTCTTGGTTGTAACACACGAGGACAACTTGACCTTCTGATGTCCTGTTCAAGAGCCAGTGATGTCCCTAATTTCCCCTGGGTCCTAGGGTCATAGGAATGTCAGAATGTATTTGGTTTGTGACATGGTATGTGGCACATGACGGAGCCATTCCCATGTCAGACGATGAGGCAACCGAATGCGTCTCACTAAAACCTCTTGCGGCTAAACACGACCAGAAGCAGGAATGTTGCGAACACGTCTGTAAGGTGGAGGGGCTTGGTAACTGTTGTTTGAGGTGAAACCATGCTGACAGTCACGTGTGTCTGTGCTGGGTCTGTGCGCACACACAACCGCGCGCGTGCGCGTGTGAAAGCATGCGAACAACCAATCATGAGTGCACATATATGTGTGTGTGTGTGTATGTGTGTGTCACTGAGGATGGGGCTGTTCATCAGCAGCTTTCGGAGCTCAGATCAGGCTGACATTGCCTTCCTTCACTGACGTGCTACAGGGCACGAGGGCGGCACCCTCCATGTACTTTCCTACTGAAATGTCCCTCACAGTCGCCATGTCACCATCTTCTTGCCCCTGTCCTAAGGCCTGCATTCACCCTTCAACCTTACTGGGAAAACCGAGGGGGTGACCATTATTAGTTTCATTGCGCAAATGTATTTGCTTCGTCTGTTTCACTGGGACACGTAAGGCTTATAAATACAATGAGAACAATTTTTAAATGGGAAATAAGGGTCACCAGATGAGTAGGGTTTAATAGATTTGTTTTTTTGTTTAATGTGTGTGGGTGTGTTTGCATTTGTGTGTACCTGACTGTTTTGCATGCCCGGGTGTGTGTGAGTGTCTGTGTCCTCACCGGTTTTCCATGTTGACCCCTCCACGAACTTTGATCCCGTGTGACCCTGGGGTCGTGACGTGCCCTTTCATTCTCAGAGATGTGGCGACAGCCTAGCAAATTACCCACAGTGGGCCTGGGAGGGCTGTAGGACTACTCAGGATGACAGAGCACCTTAATGTCTAGTGTGTTCTAAGTCTTGTTGCTTTCATTATTCATCAATGAGTCCCTCAGTGTGTGCCTGGGCATAACATCTAATATTTTCTAAAATGACACAGTCAACACTGTCATTATTACTCACAATTAAATGAACAAAACAATGTTAAGTTGGAAATATTTATCAACGTGTTGGATGGGGAATAGCAGAGTATTGATGTTTTTTGTAATTATCAGCAAAATCAAGGTTAATTCATTATCCAGGTTTTCACACATTATCCACATGAATGGGTTGGGATTTGCAGCCTCTTTAGTTTGACATTTGACATCTATAGACGTTCCAAGGATATAATTTAGAAAATATGAGAACAATGTAACATCTTCTGCCATACATAACAATAAAACACTTCTTTCGTCCATTTAAAAATAGAGAATGAAAGTAGCGTAAAAAAAACCCCATCAACAACAAATTCCAATCCATTTGTGACCCATTTAAGACCCAGCATGAGCCCTGTTGTTGGGAATAATAAAAAAGAAGATATTTCCCCTGACGTGTGAGTATCTACAAAGCCTCCATTACTGACAAAGGGGTTTGTTACTATGGGTCCGGGAGGACTGTGGGGGACAAGGGGGTGTGGTTCCCAATTCCCTCCAATAACAAAGTGCTGTTTGTTGTGCCACGGATGTGATCCCAGTTCTAATTTTAAGAGTCTTCAGCAGAGGAGCGTTGTCACCGTCACCATGTGTGTTTTAATAGGATAGCTAAATAAACCTGTTTTCTGGACAGCAATTACCCATTCTTCTGGCTCAGTGTTAATTAGGAAAAGCTGCAGAAAAGAGGCTTTGGAGAAGCTACAGGGGACGAGAGGGGGTGTACATGAACAGGGTCTCAGAATTTCCGCAAAGTAAACGCTTCACTTTTTCCACATTTTGTTATGTTACAGCCTTATTTCAAAATTGATGATTATAATCTATTCTTAACAATTCTACACACAATACCCCATAATGACAAAGTGGTCTGAGAGTCCTTCAGGTGCCTTTTGGCAAACTCCAGGCAGGCTGTCATGTGACTTTTACTGAGGAGTGGCTTCCGGCTGGCCATTCTACCATACAGGCTTGACTGGCGGAGTGCTGCAGAGATGGTTTTCCTTCCGGAAGGTTCTCCTCTCTTCACAGAGAAATGCTGGGGCTCTGTCAGAGTGACCGTTGGGTTATTGGTCACCTCCCTGAGTAAGGCCCTTCTCCCCCGATAACTCAGTTTGGCCGGGCGGCCAAGTTTAGGAAGAGTCATGGGGATACCAAACTTCTTCCATTTTATGGATGATAGAGGCCACTCTATGTGCTCATTGGGACCTTTAACCCTGCAGACATTTTTCTGTACCCTTCCCCAGATCGTGGCCCCCTTTACAGATTGATGGCTTGGTTTGTGCTCCGATATGCACGGTCAACTGTAGGACCTAATATAGACAGGTGTGTGTCTTTCCAAATCATGTCTAATCAACGAAATTTACCACAGGTGGACTCGAAAAAAGTTTTTGAAACATCTCGAGGATGATCAGTGGAAACAGGATGCATCTGAGCTCAAATTTGAGTGTCATAGCAAAGGCTGTAAATACTTATATACATGTGATTTTTTTATTATACTTTTGTTTTTATTGATTTGCAAAAATATATAGGCCCAAAAAATATGTAATCAATTTTGGAATATGCTGTAACATAACAAAATGTGGAAAAAGTGAAGCGCTGTGAATACTTTCCGGCTGCACTGTATGTAGCCTGGCCTCAGCTCAGGCTCTTTCAATTACCCCACAACCATGGCCCACCCCCTCCTCAAAAGCAGGCAGCAAGGCTTTTAGCAGAGCACTTTCAGTCCAGACTGTCAGTACTGTACCACTTTGGATGTTTCGCGGTGGGTCTCTCTCCAGAGTCAATTGATACAGTACCATTTCCTCTGGACTGTCTGAGCTTGTGTGTGAATGATTACTCTGTTGGTTCTAATGCGTAATAGTTTGACTGTTTCTGTGTGGTTTGTTGCTGTGAACCACAGAAAACTGTAAACTGAATGATCTTTAGTAAGTCACTACAGCACTAACTGAGCAGACTGTTAAATGGGATTATGAAATCATTTCACTGGTGAGTGCATTGGTCTCTGTTTTTGAATTCACCTGGGATAGGGTTTGTTTTGTCCATTGTTTATTTATTGCATCTGTGTTGTACAAAGCTCCAGACAGTATCTTTCTGAAGGGCCATACCCATAGTATTATGAGGGTGGAACGTATCACATATAGGTCTGAAAAAAATTGCACCTTTTTCTTTCCTTTCCAAACAGTTGAAAAGGCATGTTCAATTCAAGGGTTCAATGCGCAGTGGTCTCTTTATTTGAACCCTTTAGTTCCTCATGCAGAAAGAAAAAGGTGCGGTCGTCTCTTATTTTGTCTCCAGAGCTGTATGTGTTCATTGCCATACAATGGTGAGGATGTTTATTGCATTATAAGTGTATAACAGCCGATAGTGCTGGGCAGTGGTTGAGACTGTCCGTTGATGGGCCCTGCGGTTGTTCTGCGAGTTCTGTCTGACATCATTCTTAGCAGAGAGGAGACACAGCCACAAAATAGCAGGTCTGCATACGGTGACGGCAGAGACCCCATAAACGCCCGCTCCGGGCACACGCTAAGTCACACGCTAAGTCACGCGCTCAGAAATGAGGTCAATCACCTGCAGAAGAACTCACCGTGCTGTGTTCCTCCCTGCCAAGACAACAACAGAACGGGTTAGGGCGATTGTGTCAGGGAGGTGCTAACGTAACACAAGGAAATGCATGAAACATAGCTCTAGGTCTCCACGTTTGCGGCACTCTCTAGGAGGCTTTTGAGTGGCGCAGTGGTTACGTCCCATGAGGGAGGACAGTCTAAAGTGTTGCTCAGACCACGGGGCTCAGACCACAGAGGACTACTGGTCTGTCCCCCGTGTGGGTCGCCTGGACGGTGGAGTGGTAGTGACCCTGCAGCGCCATGTTGGGACAGTGAGGGTGAAGGGACGGAGGTGGGGGGTGAGGTAAGGGGCTCAGGGGAATGACCGGGGGAGGGGGGAGAGGGCGGTTTGCTTGTTGAAAACATTTTGCCCTTGAAGCACCTCATCAGATTCATTCATTAATTTTTTTTTTCATCCTGGCTTCCTGAACTTCCACTAGCTTTTCCGCTCCAGTTGCCTCACAGCGGACTATGTGATAGGAGTGTCCCTGCCTGTGCCGTGCGTTGTGGAATGGAATGAGGAGTGTTCCGGTCTTTAGTTAGGATGTCAATGGTGCATGAGCCTCCTCAAGGTCAACACCCTAATGAGAATCCTCCAGGGACCATGGTAATTATCGGGTAACAACGCAAGGCCAGGCAGAGAAAAGATCATTATTCTTGGGCACATAGTGAATAAAGGGTTTCATTGCCTCCTTTTTGGAGAGAAATGGCCTGACTGAGATTCTGTTTTCCCAAAAAAGTCTCCAGCCTTTTCTGTGTGTTGCAAATGTCAGATACTTTTTGCAATCTCCGGAGTGGGCTGGTTTGATAAAACTGCTGTGGACATTCGTCGCTCCACATTTCTCTTGTTTAATTTGGTGATATACCTTCACACAAAAGTAAATAATGCTATTTGGCAATTTAGCCTAGCCACTGTTGTCAATTTCCCAAGCTAAAAGAAGATTTACCAACCTGGATCTATGTCAGCTGCTATAAGCTGTTATTGATGGCAAAGCTAGTGACAACTAGCTTTACCCACAAACTGTATTATTTGAGAAGCGTCTGCATGTGAATGGCACAGAGGGGGGTGCTTAAGGGAGCGGAGGATTGAGATTGATCAGTGCTGAGACTGGCTGTGCCTCTTGTTGAGAATTTCAGATTTTTAAGGTCACCCCTGGCAGAGCCAAAAGGGCACATCAATATTAGAGGCTCATGAGGAGCAACATGTCTTCTCCTCAATCACGTCTCCCCCCCCAACCCCCACCACCTAAAGAGATCTGCTTTCATCAACCCTTTTGCAAGGCGTTCCGTTTTGATTTGTGTAACACCCCAGCAGGTGCAGGATCAGGCTGAACATAAAGACGGAAGGAGACACAACTTGTGTGAAGAGATGAAGATGAAAAGAGGACTTTTTTCATCTTGTCATGGCCTGTGCTTGCTGCTTGCCTGTGTTGGTAATAGAAGAATAGAAAAGCTGCTCACCATTTTGTGTTCACATGCTCAGATGCTTCATTATACTACGTCTCGCCTAAGAACAGGAGGGTGTTTTGTTGAATTTACGAACAGTAAGAAGATTAATTATGAATTGAGCATAGATCCATACAAATCACACGCTTGCAGAGCTCAGTATTGTACAGTTCTGATATGAGAATGGACAATGACTGGCTGACTGAGTTGAGGATGAATTGTCTTAAAGTCAGCATTGGCCTGCTTCTGACCTGTCCTCCTTTCAAATGGGTCTGTAAAGGAAATGGCTAAACATCGAGTCGTCATGCTGTGTTTGAAACCAGCACAAGGACAAAAACAATGAGCTGTTTATCCCGAAACAGCTTCAGGGAACAGCAGTGAGTGAGTGAGAAGAGAGTGGAAAGATAACATCACAAAACATAGAGACTAGGAGAGAAGGGAAGGAGGAGAGAGTGGGCAAGTAGGGATCAGGGTGACCCTTCGCCACCAACTTAAGAACATGTCCTGCTGAAGCCTAAACTACATCATGGAGCAATCCCATCACGGTCACGAATCCTTGAGGTCAGCCTTGACACCGACCAGAAGTCCCCACAAGTGTATAGTTGGGCTGGTTTACACAATAAAAAAGAGTCAACCTTCGGTTTTGGGTTAGGTTTAAATGTTTGGTTATTCAGGTTATGGTTAGGGTATGGGCTGGGATTAGGGTAGGGGATATGGAAAATTACTGGGTTTGGTTCAGGTTATGTGTACTTGTGAGTGCCCAGAAAGATAGACAAAATTTACTAATAATCCCAACAAAGTTTTTGGCCTGAGCCCCACAAAGTAAAATGCTATTTACTTTTTAGGTTAGGTTATGGGAAGCACATGGTTGTTAGGTTAAGTTTAGCTGAAAGTTAAACTTAAATTATTGAAGATTAAGTTTTCCAACTTGGATGTTAGGGCTTGGTGAAGTTGAGGCTTGATGGTTAGGTTATTAAGGATTAGGTTAAGGACTCAGCATAGGGAGCATGGATTTCAGATTCCAACGAGAACTGAAACAAATGTGTAAGTGTGTGCGTGTGTGTGTGTGTGTGTGTAAAATAGCTGTGATGTTCAGATCAGAATGCAAGGAATATGAGCAGTTTGTTGAACAGTAATGGCCTCGGGGTAAGCATTTCCTTCTGTCTTTCTGGGTTGATCGCAATGTTTCACCATCTTTGTCTGCAGGCTGTTAGCAGCTGTCTTGGCTCAGGTGGCAGTGTAGATCTGGAGGGCAGACAGCATGAACCCAGAGGTGCATTGGGCCAACCGGTTGCCATACCAGGCAGTGATACAACCAGACAGTATGTTCTCAATGGTGTATATGTGGGACTAGGAGAGGCTCCTCCGGGACAGGACAAATTAATCCAGTGTTCATCCATTCATGTTCCTTCCTAAAGACGGCCTCCTTCTTAGGGCAATTCCCTTGGACTGCTGTGAAGACATGGGATATGTCTCTTACTTGTCCTTAAAAATGCCTCGTACTCGTCTTGAAACATCCCTTCCAGCGGCATCTGGTTTCCAGGGCCGGAACATCTCTCGACCCTTCAGTGGCAAGTCTGCAGTCAGATGCAGTGTGCTCTGCTACTGGCTGTCTTAGTCCCACAGCACAGAGGAATGGGATGTATCTGACTTTAAGGAGCCAAATGTTCAAAATGCTCATTAAAGCAGCAGCAGCCGCAGCTCCGTCCTGACCTGACAGCAGTTACTGGGATTAAAGAGACAGGCTTCCTGGGATGTTCACCTGCCCTCTCATAAAGTGCCCATTAGGTCCATGTGAAGAGAGGCACTAGGATCACTCAGACACCCGTGATCATAGACACAGTGTAGGTCACACCTGTGATGACAGCCTTGTGTCAGGGTCGCTTGAAGACTTAGCAACCATGTGACGTTTCAACCAGGTTTGGGATCAGTTCCACTTAATAAGGATTGTCCATTTACTTCCAAATCCCAATGTTTAACTGTAAAACCATTTGCTTTGTTTTTATTATTCAGTTCTTGGACATCTAGTGGTCTTCTCCAACCTCGTGTTTAAATCTTTTATTGCGATGTCATCTGTCCTCCCCCCAACTCCTGTTCCCTGACCTCTCCCCCGGGTCCTTTGTTAGTACAGCAATGCTTCAGGGGATACAGTCATTTGCATTTTACGATTGTTAAGCAAATACCCACCAATGGCTCCACTTCTACCACTCACTGTGTCCCTGCACCCACCAGTACTCTTCCAGGTCATCTAAAGGTAAAGCACATGGTGGTACTACAGAATGTAGAACGACCAGGGTAATCCACTGTAAATCATGGAGGGTAACTAAAGAGCCGGCTCGTGTAATTATATACAACCTGGTGATTAATAGACAGCTGAAGTTCTGCATATGTTTAGTGATCAATAAAGGAACACAAACCATTGCTCCATATTATCCTCATTTTGTTTCATTTGTCAAATTATTTGTTTCACCATTTTGCGCACAGATGGACAGAAGCCGTAAAATGTATTGGGGTATTATTGAACACGGTGACCTTTACATGGAGACGAGATGCAGAATAGAATTAACTGATGATGTCATGTAAAAGGAGGGATATGATAAAATATTGTGGTTCACGGTATAGACACGAGTTGTGTTGGGCGGCGGTTGGCTAAACTCTGGTGTACTGCAGTGTGCTCTTGGAGTTTCCTCCGGGGAGGAGTAGGTCACAGGGGAAGGGGGGGGGGGGGCTGTTTGTGTTGTTTAAGATGGGAGGACAGGCAAGCAAAGTGTGGTGTGTTTGTGTTGTATCTCTTGATGCGTGAAATGGAACTCAGGTAGCCAAGCGGGCCTGAGGCCTTCCCTGTATCTTCCGCCTACTGATTACTTTACTCCATTGATCCCCCCCCCCCTTTCTCCAGTGATCTGGGAAGGGAGAGATGGGGGTGGGTAGAAGCCATTGATTGGCCTGCATGGTACTGAGGTTCACCGATTGACAGCAGAACCTTCAGCGGCAGTAGGTTCCCTCTGAGTGGGATAGCTTACCATTATGATCAGCATCTTGCTTCTTACATATGGTCTTTTCAAATGATGTGTTGTAATAGAAGATAACACCAATAAGAATCATTTGGAATAGTGTATTAACAGTAATGTTGTTAGCACATACCTTTCCTTGTACTCAGTACTATGCTTTTGGGGGCCCTAAGCAACAGAGGGGAAAGCCCTCTTTCCCCTAGTGGTCCGGTCCACACTGGCAGTCTGGGGCCCCCTGGCAGGCAGTCGGGGGCCCTAAGCGGCCACTATTGTTACTTATGCCTAGGGCCAGCCCTGCTTGTACTAGTGCAATAATATGTTCTGATCAGTTCATGTGCTGTTTGTAGGCAAGATGTGTATTATGTGTATTCGCTGGAGAAGTCTTTTAACCATACAAAGCATGGTTAATTCATTTTCTCACCTCATAATAAAATCTCTTTCCATTCATTGTTATCCAAAACCGACGTTTTTGTGTATAGCCTAGGCAAATTATGTGCATAGGCTATACACAATATGGCTAAAATGCGTCATTACCAAAACCAATACCTGTTTCTCTTTAGCTAATTTAGGACGCACTGGGGCAATTGGAGAAAAGGTTATATGTGCCCTATATATTACTTCATAATGTTTATTTTAAATGACCACACAAGTAATTATTTACATCTGTAGGATTTAGGCCTATGTATATGGTTTGTAGTGCCTGAAATGCTTGAAGATGGTATTGGGATGTCTATGAAAACCTCAGGGGAAATAGATGAGAAGATGGCCACAGTCCTTTTTAAAGATTGAGCTTGATGACACAATAAAACACACGATCCCTAAAGTACAGTGTTGTGGTGGCAGCATCACACTGTGGGGAGGCATCTCATTAGCAGGGACTGGGCATATTGTTCAAATTTAGGATATAATGGAAAATCTGTGTAACTATTTGAAATGTGCAGTCCAACAGATATTTGTCCCACCAACCTACACATCTTGAAGCAAATCTGCTAGGAGGAACTGGCCAAAATAACTATGACACTATACCAAACATTAATATTTAGTTAGAGTTGAGCAGAGTATGAGTTGAATACTTATTATTACCTATCAAATGATCAAATATCACATTACAATAATTTTGAGTGTCAGTGATTTAAAGAAGGATATGTTTTCATACAGTTTGTAATAAAAACGATGGCTTGTGAAGAAAAAGTATTGTGCATTTCCACAGTTTCATCAGCTGTCCAGGTAGTTGGTTTCTGACGATACCAGAAGTGAAGTAGCCGGATGTGGAGCCTTGGCCTGGCATGCGTTTAGATGTACTTACAATTTGTTTATAGAGAATTGAACATCCAATTGACTGGCAACAGCTGTGGTGGACATTACTGCAGTCTTCTCAGAACTTTGTGTCTGTGACATTGTGTTGTGTGACAAAACAACACATCTTACTGAATCGTTCCATGGCGTTTTACTGTCCCCAGCACAATGTGAAAATGTTTAAAGATTATGCTTAAACAGCTATTCAATATCTGTCAGGTGCACGGATTATCATGGCAAATGAGAAATGCTTGCTTACAGGAATGTAAATACATGTTGTGCGCACAGAACGTTCTTGTTATCTTTATTTTTAGCTGATGAAACAGGGGACCAGAACATACAGAAAACATTTATTCTTCATTCTTGTTTTGTTAACTTTATATTGAACAAGTAATAGGTTTTTCAATATTAGTAGTTATATAAAAGTAATTCTTATTTCACATCAATTGCAGTAAAGCTACTTTTCTCCTATAATTTCAAAGCTTATTTTGACACTAGCTTTTGGCTTGCAGTACCTCGAGATGAACCAATGTTTTGCTCTAAAAAGAAGCTAAGGTAAGTCAAAATGTCAATAAAATGCAGACTTTAATAAATATTTTCTCAGTTATGCTTTACAATTGTCACGTCTCCGCCCTCTGGCGGCCACTCCCCTGCCCGCGTAGCCCCCCGGCGTTCGACGTCGCCGGCCTTCTAGGCACCATCGTTCATGTTTGTCCTGTTCCCCATGTCCTGTGAACGCATCCCTCCCTGATTCCCTACAGCTGGCCCTCATTACCTGTGCATTTAATCCCTCGTGTATCTTGTCTCTTCGTTCGGTATTGTCGTATGTGTTGTGTGTCAGCACGTATGTGCTGTTAAACGTTT
>JACXGK010008886.1:0-21264 GCA_016801125.1 Novumbra hubbsi | reverse complement strand
GATGAGAAGGCAGATGAGAAGGTAGATGAGAAGGCAGCTGAGAATACGGATGAGAAGGCAGATGAGAAGGCAGATGAGAAGCCATTTTTAATATGAGCTTGCTAGTTAGAAGTTCTGCTGTCCTCTGATTCTTACTGGTTTAGGCTGCCTTTTCTATTCTGACTTTGGAATACTAAAGAAAACATTTTTCAATCACTATATTCCGGCTCAAATAAAATATTTTGCTTACTTCAACAACACTTGATCATTGTCCACCTCTTCAGGGGGAACATCATTGCAGCAGCCATTGTAGCCAAATATGTTCTCTCAATCTACATATAAGTTGGCCACCACAGCAGTTAGACACAATAGACAAGAACTTCAAGAACTAAGGCACCTTGTTTACAGTAACAAAAACGGATAAACAATGTAATGCAATTTGAAAAAATACAGATTTCTACAATATATTTTAACGTTATTAGATAGTGTCAAGCTTTGAAACATTGTCTAACTCACCTCAGACCTTCATCTTCCACAAATCCACATCTTGATAATCATATCACAAGTTAAACAACATGAGTCAGATATGTATGACCAAGCTAAACAAACAAAAAGGCTATTGTTCAATAGAAATGGAAGTGTTTAAAAAAATTGGAAAGTTGCAGCGCGCGCCATTGAAATCAAAGCCAGGGTAATGTTTTAATTCAACATCTCTATTCATTTGTATAGTGGAACCTTGAGCATGTCAAAGTGACTATTCACACTGATATAACCCACAGCTTTTGCAAGGCTTTTGTTCTGAAAGAATCATTGCAAGCCCCATGTGACCCGTATCTCTATTAAAGATAACGTAACCTTATTTATTCAGCACCTGCATTGAAAGTAGGTAGAGGTCAAGAATTCCCATCCCTTATTGAAGCTGTGGACACATTTTCTCCAAAACCAATAACTTACTAACAACCGTCATCACCTTACCTGTGAGCCCATGTAGTGTTAGGAGCCACTACTTTTAACAGGTCATGCATGCTCATGCACATCTCAACAATGTTTTCTGTTTCATGTTTCATTTTACCAGATAAGTTGACTGATAGCACGTTAGCAATTAAGTTAACTATCTTGCTCGGTACTGGTTTGGATACCTGTGGCTGAAGTTCATTGTTGAAAAGTGTAGAAAGAGAATCTTCAACTAACTTTGCTGTTGGATCAGCTTCTGTACCTCAGATATTAAACATCCTTGTCCAGTTGCATGTGCGGTCAGTGATTTAAAATAAAGGTTTTCCTCTATGAACCTTTTGGTTATCTGTCAGTTGCTCTATCTGCATACAGGCTACATCTAAAGCATGAAGCATAGGAGTATAGGACTGCATAGTGCTAGTGTGAAACATTTGAAAACAGGCGACACAATTGTTTTGACTAGGAGGACAGGGAAATGTTTAGTGAGGATATAGGGCTAAACACCAATGATTTCATAGAATCTTTTACTGGGTTTATCGAAGAATGCACTGAAAACCTTATCCGTACAGTGAATAATAAAACATCCAATTACAAAACCATGGAGTAATAGCAGTGTGCAAGCTAAAGTTAAATGCCCATTCTGCAGCTTATAAATTCTGCCAAATGTGGCACATCACAAACAGGTTAGCTGTAACATTTGCAAAACAAATAGAGGTATAAACTCACAACAAGGACGTCGGACATCAGAGATATGTGGCAGGGAAGTCAAATAATAAAGAATAATACAGGAAAAGCCAGCTGTAACACAGATTTGTTCCTCATTCCTAAGCATGCTAAAAGAAAGTGTAACCAAAACAACAGAAGGCCCCTGGCGAAAGCACCTGCTGTGTGAACGCTGAGATAACGCTTCAGCCAGACAACACGAGCAGGACATTCAAGCATGTAAACCCTTGCGAGGCTGCGGCCCCAGGTGGCATCCTAAGTCAAACAGATGGTGGACATTGATTGGCTCGCAGTAGATAGTGTCAAAAGCATTAACTTCCTGTGCATCGCTGTGACCTGAAAGACGGATGAAGAAAAGTTTGCCAGGTCTCAGTTAAGAGCACAGCCTGCATGTCCACCTGGCACTACGACTGTTGAGGTAATCTCTACGCACACTGTCGCAAGGCCTAATGATCTTTGTGGACCTCAGCCTCAGTTTGGGCTGCTACCATTTAGCTGACATTACAAATAATACAAAGCACCACTACCAGGACCGAAAGACTGAAAGAAACTGTATACCCCAGGCCATCAGACTGTTGAACAGTCCATTTTCTCTACATTGATCTGTGGCTTAGAGCCTGACACACAGATACACTGCAGTAAATGTCACATTGTTTTCTGTGCTCAGACTGAAGTGTTTGAGCAATCATACAAATGTGATTACTTAATGCAATTCATTGTTTTCATTAACAGCAGCAGTATTTACAGTAACAGGCTAGCTTCACTGTGCAGCCTAGGATTGTAAATAGTTTGAAACCATTTATCTTAGAGGACCACATCTGAAATACATGTGTGCATCCTCAAACATTTCAAAGGCATTATCCTTATATGACGGTCACAAACACAGGACCAAGAAAAAACATCTCTAAACAAATATTTTCAAATTTGGTATTCGTATTCTAAATACTTAGGGTCAGAGGCAGATAATCCTAATTTACTGGTTTATTTATCTTTGGTAAATTGCACATGTCTACAGGGTTTGAATTGCCACTCAACATGGTTTGGGACAAAGAAAATAGAACATTCTGCTGAACATCACTGTCAGATTGATGAAGGCCAATATACACTCAGAGGACATCAGCAACAAAATAATCCTCATACATAGAAATTCTCAAGGTTACAAGTCCATCTACCAGACCTTGGACTTTCTCTCAGCACAGTCCGCAGTATTACCAGGTTTCTACCTTCAGCATTGTGGACAAAAGGACCACAACATGGCTGCATGAAGATACTCAACTTCAGATGTTGTCAAAATTTGGATTGAATGGTTAACAAAGCACATCCCACAATCACTAAATATCAACAAGCTGACCTAAAGAACAGTTTCAGCCCAAACCATCCATCTAAGACAACCCTCCTGCTGTGTGACACAAGAAAGGGCAATTTCACTTGCAAACAAAAACATTTAATAAGCCAAATTGTTTCTAGGAAAATGTTCTGTGAACATAACACAAAATTGGAGTTCAGTTCAAAGCATAGAATTTCTATATTTACAGACAAATGAAGAATCCAAAGAAAAGATTACTGTACCTACCGTTAAATTGTACCTTCAGGTTTGATAAAGTAGATAACTTAAATTATACTTAATGCATTACATTATTGCACTTCTCTGAACTTGTTTCTTGCACATTGCACTTGCTACTTGTTCAGTAAATGTTTGCTGAACATTGTATTTATTTTTACCTTATACCGCTTACTGTGTTTTTCTGTCATGCACCATAGCCCCAAAGCAAATTCCTTGTATGGGTAAACCTATTTGGTAATAAAGCCAATTCTGATAATGCTCTGGGGGTAACTTTGTTGTCTCTGGTACAGGGGTATGTGAGAGGCTTCATGATACCCTATTAAGGTGTTATGGAGGGCAATGTTCAACCTGGTATCCAGAAACTGGGTCTAAATTGTAGGTTCTACTTGTATAACATCAACCCCAAACAGATCTATAGCGATGGCAGCGTTACTTCCGGTAAGATGAATTGATATCCAATACAAATAGTAAAATGCCAATGACAATAAGTGGAAACCAAACTGTTCCCTTTTTAAATGGGGTAAGAGTATTGGTTTACGCTACCAAGGAGATGTCAGGAAGCCATTGCAAGTCCATCCCGGTATCTCACATTATTAGCTACACAGAAGCATCTCCATGTGCAATCTGTGCAGGCGGAATTGACAGGCATTATGAGCCTAATGTTTGTAGTGATGATTTCCCCAAACATCTGCCAGTGTCCGAGGTTTCGGGGCGAATATATTTATATCTTGTTTGTGTGTCTAACTAGGCTTGACCAGTTAAACAAAGCTAGTCAGAGCAGATTGAAATATATTTTGGTCTTCACAACTCGTTCTTTTTTTAACAGGGCTCTATTCTCTTAGATCTAGGGTGAGTTGGTGTCAGGCAGAGAGCCAAGTCTTTGGCAGAAAATTCACGGTCAAAGCTGGCTTTCAAATCGTGTTTCAATAACCGCCTCAATTATCAGGAATCAACACTGAGCTTATGTTTGAATAGTAAAACATGTGTTCCAGACTCATCTAGTCACACGGTGTGACTAATCCTACTGTAGTGCACCTGATAAGGAGACAGCGGCCAGAGAACCCTTATATAGGCATTGGCATAAACCCTTAACAGGATGCGTGAAAATGACGCATTGCCAAAGCTGCTTCGTATGTAGTAACAGACCACTGATGGTAAGATATTCAGCGTGTTCATGACAGATGGGTGGATGAAAGGGTCCAGTAGACACGCCCGTCATCAGTCGGAAGAACATACACCGCTATCTCGCCGTCTCGTCCGCCGACACCGTTAATGCAACTCTTTTCTGTTCCCGACGCGCAACGTGAAAGACTGACGCCTGCAGCTGAAATCAATAGACAAGGCTGCCAGAGGAAATAATGGTTTATTTTAAAGGCTGATCTGTCGTGGTACATGCCAGTTGCTAACACATCACAGCACGATGATGCAGCTCTAGAGGGAAGTTGATGTCAAGGTCACTGTAAAAATAAACCCCAGTAGAACTTGGATACATTAAAAGCGAATACAGTAAAATGTCCTTTAGAAATAAGACAGAGGACGGCACAATACCTATTTTCAGTACAGAATATAATACATGTTGTACTCTTGTTGTACCTCTTGTGTGCAAATCTAATGATAGAAAACAACACAATATTCAGTGAAAAGGTTTTCATCCATTACTTACAAATATGGTCCCATTGAGTCAGTATTTGACAAAATATTTCTGACTATATACACAATATGTGGTGTATGATTCAGTGTTTTTTTTACAGTAAGGATGTGTCATTGCATAAAATATTGATATACTATAAAACAAGTGAGATACTGCATGAAAATAAAAATGTGACAATATATGTCTGTGTATATACACAGTGTTTGGTGTATGATTCAGTGTTTTTCTTGTACAGTAAGGACTTCTCATTGCATAAACAAATGATATACTATAGAACAAATGAGATACCATGTTAAATTAACCCCAGACCCCCCAGAAAAGTGTGTGCTCCTTCTCTTCTTAAGTTTTTTTTAAATGACCTTTTTAGTGATACTGCAAACCGCTGAGATTAATCCATCATCAAACCCTCTGTTCTGTCAAACCTCCTTCTACGCCACAATTCAGGTCCTTGGGGAAGGTCAGGACTAACTTTAATGACGGGAGGGTTCATATATCAACACTACTATTCACTTTAAATTGAGGCCAATATAACAAAACACACGGTGAAACTTTACATGTGCAGAATGATCACAACATTAGACCAATTATCGCTTGACTGCATGTACAGTGTAACTAAGACCGCTCAAGGCCACCTGCTGTGGGTTTCCTGAACACCCCGCTGGTCTCCACTCCGGTCTGAGATCAGATCAGCAGACAGCGTGGCTTCTTCACCTTGGTGGGCTGGGGGCACAAGACCGCTCTGATAGCTTCGTCAAACACCGTCTTGAGTCCTCGCTGGGTCAGTGCAGAGCATTCCAGGTACTTCACTGAGTCTAAACAGTAAAACAAAGTGTATACACACACACACAATTTATCAAGGGTAATTGAGAATCAAGGAGAATGCCCTACACTCTTCACACATCTGAAGATCTATGCCCTGTATGAGTTAACTGTCCAGTGTTTGCAGTTTTTCACTCAAATATAACACATCATAACTAAAAAGTGCAGTCTGGGGAATTAACTCCTTTTAAACTTCTCTTTTTGTGCTGGAATTGTTGGAATTGTTTGTGCATAATATAAGTAGAATCTTTATCCTTATCATACTTCAGTTAGCAATGAATTTCCATGTTTAATAGCATGTGGTGTTTGATAACATTGGGAGGGAACCCGTGTTTGCGCAACAGAGGCACATTTACCGCCAGTGGACCAATTCCGGGATTGCATCTTTACCATATGAGCAAAATATTTATTAGGCAGTTTTACTGTGTTGGAAATAGGGTGTGTGAACTCCATCGATAGCTAATCACACGTCTGACTGGGACAAGAATCTGACTGAATTCTGAAAAACAGTCAACTCACAAATGCACTTATCCCTTGTGCCGCAACACATTCACCAAATTCTGGCCACATAACTGATACATTACTTTATTGATGGACTTAGTAGCCACTTTATTTCCTTCTGGGGGCTAAATGCCAATGGGGCATTTATGTCAAATGTGTATTTTGTCAGTTCAACAAAGTATGTCATTGATGCCCCTGCTAGCTATAGACAACACAAAATTCGATTCAAGCTTACCAACGACAGACAAATCTGCTTCGACCTGTAATATTGTCATTAGATAAATAACCCATATTTTAAATGTAACCCTTATTTTGTTATGTATACCTAAAGCCTGGGATCTAGTCATGTTATTTTACTTCCTAAAACAGAAGCCTTGATAGTAACCTCCTAATCTTGACATCAGTTTTAGGACAATCTACAATTACTTCCAATTGCGTGGTATGATTTGTGTGTATCAGTTACAATGTGTCACTACTTTTATATTTGACTGGCCCTAAAACATTACTATTTGCAAGCCCTAGTCTAAAGAGTTAGATTTTTCCGGTGATTAACTGAGTGGATACACCAGCAGCAAATGACTCATTCAGGAAACCCAGCCCCATACCATCAGGATCATTTAATTTTGGATCCATTCAGAGTTTTGATTTACAACTGATTAGAAAGAGCAAGTTGAAGGGCAGTTTCTTGCATGAGTGTTTACATAAAAGGAGAAGGAAATACTTTTTACAGGGACTTTAGCAGACAGTTAGAAAGGGCAACAAATTACTGCAATGAAATATTTCTATCACCTCTCTCAGATGCTGTATTGAGGACATAGTTCTATAATTGCATGGTGATAAATCACCTAGCTTAGCTAGTTGTCTGTCTGTTTTACAACAAATGCAACTTTCTAAGATGGTCCAAAGCAATGTGTATTGGTTGTGCTAAAGCAATATCCACCTTAAAACAATACAGTTGTTATAATATACACTTAACATGTTTGTTCAAAATGAAGACGGGTTTTAGGCCAGGTGTCAAAGCATTCCACAGTGTTCATTAGTAGCACAAAGCTGACCACTACAGGCTAGGTTCGGGCAATGCCCGAAGGCAATGCCAACTGACCAACAATGCCTGGGGAAAAAGATGGCTTTCTCAACAGAGAGTTTCCAGTCTCAACACGCTCTAGCAACAGTTTCAGGCGCTTTGGTGCAAAGCTAACTCAGGTCGTCAGGTGAACAGGCCTTGACATGTGTTGACCCATGTGACTGGTTAGAAGAGCCGTGTGTAAAAAAATACTGAATGGCTTGGTGCAGATGCAGCTGAGGATTGCCATAACCTTCAGTCTTGGAAGTGTTACAATGAGACAGGGCTGTTGATAAACTGGATATGACTACAGTTGGGGAAGGAAGAACAAGGGGGTGAACACTTTACTGTTCTCTGCCACGTGTTTATTGCAGCGAAGGCTGCATACAGTATTAATGTTAGCCAGGCGTAGTACCCCCACCTGTCCAGTAGATGGCAAGGTGCAGGCCTGTTAAAACACTGATTATTTAATACAGAAATTGTGGATTCAGAATTAAAAAGGATTCAATAAGACTATTTACGGACAAATTGTCTTGAAAACAGAAAGATGACTACTACAAAAAGAGGAGTACTGGATCTGATCCCCCATATGTTTTATGTTGATATGTTTCATGCTGTCATGCTCTTACTTGCCCATCTGCAGTATAAAGGCTTGAAGTGGTATTATGTGTTCTTCATTTTGTCTGATTATTTTCTGGGGTGGAAAAAAAGGAAAAAATAAAATCTCCTCAAAATGTTTTGTGCTTGAGAATGTATTGTGTTGAAATACAAGTACAGCATTTGGCCCCACCTAATGTTGGAGGCCAACACATGACTCATTGTGGGTGTTTAGTGCATTAACTCCCGCTCCGTTTCATGAAAGGTGCAAATACTTCTTGACTATATTTACGGGTTATGACATTCATTACAGCTTGATTTTGACATGCACATTGGTATTCTAAAAGAGCATAAAACACCAGTTGGCTTTGGCTACATTCCGTGCAGTGCGGAACAAAAACATGATGTTACTGACATGACTCCAGTTCTCTTCTTGGTGGATTCATTGTTTTATTTGTGAATAAACAAAGAAAGACTTATGCCTCCCACCATTTCTGTTTGTGAAACCTGGTTTGAAAGTTGTTGGGCAGACATTGACAAAGAGCATACCTAATTAATTTACCCAGTGGGAGAGACCATCACATATGGTGATCAAAGGCTGGTATACAGGAGCATAACAGAGACCTACGTACCTATCTCCTTGGCCAATGCTAACCCTTGGGGGTAGGTTATGGGAGCCAGTTTCTTCTCCTTGAGCTTCTCAATGGTTTCCTTCTCGTCCCTCAGATCCAGCTTGGTGCCCACCAGGATGATGGGTGTTGAGGGGCAGTGGTGTCGTACCTCAGGGTACCACTAGAGGGAGAAGAAAAATTACACATATTTATTATTTCTCTTCTTTCCTTTTCAATCATCAGTTTCGTCTATTGGTTTAATGCAATTATATTCCATGAAGTTGTTTTTCGATAAGTAATGATGAGAGGTAAAAAACAATTACAAGACAGCCACATCAAATAATGTAGGTTGTTTTAACCTTTTGTAACCAATCAATCGCGTAACCCTAAATGTTCACAGGTATGCCTATTATTGTAACATTCTACATTCATTACAAATTGAAAAAAAATGGCACTCAACATCATTGTTATAATGCATTTTTGTAATGTTAAAAAAGGCCCCTTCTACACTGAGTGAATGATAAAAATGCTGGACCGGCTTTTCGAGAACAGTCGTTGATTGATGCTTATCAATGAGTCACCGTTGCTTGTTTTAGTCTGCCTTCATTCTTTTGGAGGCCTCACCTCCGATTCCCACTACCTTCACAATCAAGTAATTGTACTCTTTAATTTAGCTGTTATCCAGAGGGACATACATTTTGGATTGCACACAGTTAATCTAAATGACTTTTATTTTTCAGGGCTAGGGATGATTAAATGGCCATGACTGTAACAAGGGCTAAATTGGAAATGGACACAAGGGATGAAGCCCCACCCCTCATCCGTGCCATCTGTTTAACATCCTATCCTGGACGTCCCCTTCACTGCCCTGGGAATTTGATTTCAAGATGCGAGGGAAGAGTGCCCTCTAATGACCCCTATATACCATGTCCAACAGCATCGGGTCTCCCCTCCACAGACCCGATTAGACGTCAGCAGTGGGATGCGGGTGGCTTTTCTGCTGCGTACCAAATATGAAAGATTTATATTAAACAGCCATTTATTTAGAATGTGCATAACCCCTGGTGTTTCCCTTCCCTTCAGGGTGGATGCTTGAGAACAGTGTCAGTAATGTGATTCAAGTGTTTCCCTTCCATTCTGCGTGGATACTTGAGAACAGTGTCAGTAATGTGATTCAAGTGTTTCCCTTCTCTTCAGCGTAGATGCTTGAGAACAGTGTCAGTAATGTGATTCAAGTGTTTCCATTCTCTTCAGCGTGGATGCTTGAGAACAGTGTCAGTAATGTGATTCAAGTGTTTCCCTTCTCTTCAGCGTAAATGCTTGAGAACAGTGTCAGTAATGTGATTCAAGTGTTTCCCTTCTCTTCAGGGTAGATGCTTGAGAACAGTGTCAGTAATGTGATTCAAGTGTTTCCATTCTCTTCAGCGTGGATGCTTGAGAACAGTGTCAGTAATGTGATTCAAGTGTTTCCCTTCTCTTCAGCGTAAATGCTTGAGAACAGTGTCAGTAATGTGATTCAAGTGTTTCCATTCTCTTCAGCATGGATGCTTGAGAACAGTGTCAGTAATGTGAATCAGATGCTTACACACTCTTAGAGTTAAGAACCTAAAGAGGTTCTCAAGAAATTGTAATCAACTTGATTTGAACCCTGAAGGCACGTCTTAGTAGGTGCTTGACCTTCAGGCCACTCCCCAGTCAACCTTCAGGCCATTTCCCAGTCAACCTTCAAGCCACTCCCCTGTCAACCTTCAGGCCACTCCCCAGTCAACCTTTAGGCCACTCCCCAGTCAACCTTCAAGTCACTCCCCAGTCAACCTTCAAGTCACTCCCCAGTCAACCATCAGGCCACTCCCCAGTCAACCTTCAGGCCACTCCCCAGTCAACCTTCAGGCCATTTCCCAGTCAACCTTCAGGCCACTCCCCAGTCAACCTTCAGGCCACTCCCCAGTCAACCTTCAGGCCACTCCCAAGTCAACTGTCAGGCCACTCTCCAGTCAACCTTTAGGCCACTCCCCAGTCAACCCTCACCGCTTTAGCACAGAAAAGGACATCACATATTCCCAGAGAAAGTAATATACGGTGCCATTGGAAACCAAAATCAAACAGACCCCGAAAATCAAAGTACACAATTGAAATCGTAGGCGTTTTCCAACTTGTGTGAATTAAATCCTGAGGACTCATACTATGACTCTGTAGTGTGTATAGCCCCCACAAGCCTTTATGCACTCCTGACAACATCTGGGCATGCTCCAGATTAAAAGGCGGATAATCTTGGTGATCTCCTTCCAGACCTGGATCAGGGCATCAGTAAGTTTCCTGATGCCCTGATCTCAATTGGATTCAGTTCTGGGGAACGTGAGTGCCAGTGAATGGCCTCAACGCCTTCGTCATCCAAGTACAGCCAACACACTCCACTCCACTGCACCAGCATAAGGTCTGATGATGGGTGAAAATAACCTTTATAGTCGGGAGAGGTTACAGAGGTGAAAATATGCTGTCTGGGTTGTGGTGTGTATGTGCAATGTTAATGAGATGGATTTGTCCAGGGTGACACCAAGGCTTTAAGACCGTTGTTGACCGGGGGACCAGTACACCACTTACGGCAATGCCGGGGTGCTGTTTTTTGTGAGGGCTGATTTGGAGCCGTTGAGCACGACTTCTGTCTTGTCGCTGTTACGTTTTGAGGAGGTCGAAGCTCATCCAGGTCTGAATATCAAGACAGTTGATAATGGACAGAAAAGACAGAAAAGATTCACAGAAAAAGTAATATACAGTGCCTTTGAAGACTATTCAGACTAAACCTTTTCACTTTCTACATACTTTGTTCTGCTAAATAGATTCATTTTTTTTGCTTAATTAAAACACAATATCCCATAACGACAAAGTAAAAACACACTTTAAGTGTGTCTTGTGTGTCTAATTATTGAAAAGGAGAAACTTAAACATGTCATGCGCATAAGTACATCTCCGAGGTCATCATAGATTTCCATGGACGTCATTGCCAGGTTTTTTTGCTCTCGCGGGTATACTTATCGAGTCCTTGAAACATCCATGATCAAAGGACACAAACTGATAGGCCCTTTTATTCCTATTTAATGTCACGGCCGGGCCGCGTTCCCTGTCTTTTCCCTGTCTGATCTGGTCTCACTCCGGACTCCAACATGTCGTTCCCCATATTTTCACCCTCCTCACCCACCTATTGCACACACCTTTCATCTGTCCCCTCATCAGCACCCGGCTGTAACTACACTGGCGTAGCCCTCAGTAAAAGGTAAGCGCTCTTTTTACCCGGAAGTCTTCTGCTAATGCAGTTTCGTTATTTAGTCCCCGCTCGATGTTTTGGCCTTGTCTGTTTCTTTCTCCCCAGCGTGTTTTTTCGCCCCCGTCCGACCTTCCCTGCATTCTTGTTATTTATGTCCTTGGTCTGGTTTGGTCTCCCCCGTCTCCCGTTACGTGTTTGGGTCCCACTGCCCGATCCCAGCCCGGTCCAAAACAAAGGGGAATAACAACATGTTATGTTATTGAGACAATTGGCTGTGTGGGCGTTTCACTATTTCTAATCTTTGACAAATGATCGGTGAATGATGATGTAGTGCTACACAACAGCTACACAACAGACACACTACAGCTACGCCGTACTAAAGCCTGCCGCAAAAAGTTTCTTTAGACTACCCAGAAGTGTGTGCTTGCACCTACACTTATCAATTGGCAGTTACAATGCACCAAGGTTTCGCTTTCTCGTTTCTGTTTCTGAGTCTCTTTTCGTGGGAACAAAGCGCCCTCTCCTCTGTGCTATTTGGCCTTCCTGCCATCCAACCACGAATGTCAAACAATTGACTGGGTAGAATTCCTGACTGTTTGTTTCTATATACTTTGTTATTTAGTGATATTTCAGTACTGCTCTGTGGCTGTGGGCTTTAACTACCCATGATGTCGACCACCTTCGTAATATTTAAAACATTTTAATTGTTTAAAAAAATGAACTGGTCGTAGAGATCTGATTCAAAGCATTTCCAACATGCACCTTATGGCACTGTGAGCCAGCCACATTGTTCGGACCAATCTGTTAACTGGTGGTGAAATTTTACATAATCTGTTGCCACGTTTGAAAATAAATATTCAAATTCCCAGAAATTAACCCACGGTTCGATGTTACCAGATTCTTCCATTTAAGAAAATGCAAGTGCCATCAAACTGCTTGACCTAAAACACAAAACGTGTTTGAAAGACAATCTCCAGAGTGATGAACGAGTGGGTAAGTGTGAGCAACATGCATGCCTCAAAGAATGATCACAGATAATGACCCCCACCCACCCCAACACCATCCAAAGCCGCCCCTTATCTTTAAATAGATCCTAATATCACCTGAAAGCTTGGTAATCTACCAAAGGCTCCATTTGCATACATGGGCAATGTTACCATGGAGACTCATTGGTATCAGGGCATTGTAAAATAGATGGAGAAAGATGGAAAGAGAGGAGGAAATAGTTTTGTTTCGGAAATGGGAGACGTGGTAGACATTTGCATAAGGGCTGAGGACGGGAGATTGCTATTGTTTGAAGATAATCACGAATCAAATAGCTAAGTAAAGTCATTTGCGCAAGCTGTGCAATTTGAAATGGCACAAATTGGAATGGATTAACGTTAGTCTTTTCAATAATTGCCAATTTCAAGAATATTTTTTCCCACCTTACTTTGAGCACCTGAAGACTACGCAGTGTAACAGATCATGCCGCGGAATATACATTATATACACTACTCACAAACATTAAGGGAACACTTAAATCACACATCGGGTCTCGATGAACTAAATATATTAAAGAACCAAATCATTACTGTACATTGTGTAAAACGTTGAGAACAAAATGGCGTAACAGCGGTCATTGGAAACCAAAATCACTATCTGAGGGCTGAGATTCAAACAGACACCGAAAATCAGAGTACACAATGGAAATCACAGGCTTTTCCAACTTATGTGACCTCTGTCTTGTCGCTGCTAGGATTTTGAAGAGGTCCACGCTCATCCAGGTCGGTTGATAAAGCACATGGGAGGACGGGAGAGGCGTGTTTGTTGGAGAATTAGAGCTGGATGTCTTCAGCAGTGTAAGGGAACATTGTGGAGGCTCATGTTCATTACCAGGGGAAGGAGGTTAATGGGATTGCTTGATTGACATGATGAAACTCATCAGGCTGTTGCCAAGTTTCCCTGAGGAACTTGCCTTTTGTCCGTGATACATTTGCTAAGATTTACAAAGGTTGACACACCGAGTGGAGAACACTATGCCTAACTGCGTCCTGGCGATTACCCGGGAACAGGACAGTGGTTAGACCACAAAGAAGGGAAGGGATACTTCCACAGTGAATATATCTTGATCTGCGGAGAATGTCGGAGTGGGCAAACAGGTTTGGTTGAGCCCAGCTAGTATTTTATTGCTACGATGGAACTGGTGGCCAGTAGAGGACAAATCCATCAGAGAAGTAACATGGATCCACATAGTGTTCATGAAATGGAAGGCCAGGCAGACTGAGGAGGAACTGGAGAAGGGTTTGTATATCCACAAAGTCACAGAAGGGCAAGTGCAGAAGATCTCTGTTAGGCTGGCAATTGGCAGACTCTCCAGGGAGGGAGAACACCACAGTACACCCCTCCAGGGAGGGAGAACACCTCAGTACACACCTCCGGGGAGGGAGAACACCTCAGTACACCTCTTCAGGGAGGGAGAACACCACAGTACACCCCTCCAGGGAGGGAGAACACCTCAGTACACCCCTCCAGGGAGGGAGAACACCGACCCAGGCCTGGAGTGAAGACCCCGCTGAAGGGTGGACCTGCTCTCATCTGTGAAGATACCGGGGAGCCAGGGGCAGACCTGCCAATTCTGGTGTTCTTTGGTGAATGCCAATCAAACTGCATGTGTTGGGCTGTGAGCACGGGTCCCACTAGATTGCTTATGGCTCTTTCAGTGCTCCTCCTGTTCCTCCTCGCAAAATGAGGCAGATACCGGTCCTGCTGCTGGGTTGATGCCCTTCTACGGCTCAGTCCAGCTCTACTCGTGTAACGGCCAGCCTCTCCTGGCATCTCCTCCATGCTCTTGAGACTGTACTGAGAGACACCGTCTTGTGACAGCACACATGGATGTGCCACCATGGAGGAGGTGGACTACCTGTGCAACCTGGATGGGCTGCCCCACCACATGCTACCAGAAGTGACAAGGACACTAGCAAATTGCAAACTAGAGAATCAGTAGAAAGGATAAGGAGAGGGCAGTTGTGAGAGGGCAGTCTGTGTCCACCACCTGCAAAAAACATTCCCTTTTTATGGTTGTCTTGCTGTTGCCTCTCCAGTGCACCCGTTGTCACTTTCATTTACACTAAAACAGACTTTGATTTACAATAGCTTATGCTTTCTAACTGGACAGATTGATATCGCTGAATTTTAATTGACTTGGTGTTATACTGTGATGACAACGTGTTACCTTAATTTATCAGGGTATTAACACCTTCCAGCCATCTACCAGACCAGACCACTCTGGACCTTTTTGACAATGTGAATTTAAATAAAGACTTATTAAACATCTTGTTTGTCTTCTGATGCAGACGTATTACAGACCTAATTTCTGGATTACTGGGTACAGCCTCTGTGTACATCGTGGCCTTTAAGTTCACAAGGGACATGCATTTTTTAAAAGATAATTACCTTTCTCTCACAAAAACCTGAATAAGATACATACATTTGCTGTAGCTGAACGGATTTCTATATCCTAGTAAAATGAAATGATGGTCGTTGGAGTGCAATCCAATGTAAATGTGTGCATAGCAAACACAATAGCACAACATGCTATCTGAATAGTTGTGCTCCTGGATTTAAAATACTTAATTTAGGTAGTGAAACCTGAGGAGTGCACAACACGCCATGGCGGCACCGGGTAGAGCAGAACAAAATCAAGCTTTCCCATCAGATGGAAACAGTAATGTAATCATCCATAATGTAGTGGCAGCCTCCATAACAGAAATGGGTCAATCGAGGCCAATCCACACCTACATGAAGTGTATCATGCCATCCCCGTGGCAGCTACTGGAAGAACACCAGGGGTGGATCAAGCACTGCTCAAATCAACACAACTGACACGGCAGATGTATTTCCAGTGGTCAAATGAACTCAGACTGGTTATGGGTACTGTATGAAACCCTACATCTACTACCAGGGCGGTCCACATGACACTTCTGCTTTCACTTCTCACAATTAGAAGTGTGTGTATGCAGAGAATGAATATCAGAAACAAAGACTTTTTGAGTCCCAGCCTGGGTGTGTTGCATACTAATAGCTCTACATGGTGACATAGCTGTTAAGGTCACGCGGCTTCGGCTCCCCTTACCTTGGCTCTGACGTTCTCAAATGACGCTGGGCTCACCAGAGAAAAACAGATGAGGAACACATCCTAGAGAGACAAATATTCAGTAAACTCATATGTGAGAAGTTGAGAGGAATACTTGGGGTGTACTGAAAGGTAGAAAGCTGATTTGGAATAGTAGAGGGCCTATGTAATTTATCATAAACATGTGCTGTGTGACGGAGGGTTTGCGGGCGTGCTTGTTACCGTTTGAGGATAGGATAGAGGGCGGAGTCTGTCGTAGTCTTCCTGTCCTGCTGTATCCCAAAGACCCAGGTTCACTGGCTTACTGTCCACCATCACATTGGCTGAGTAGTTATCAAACCTGCAAATGAGACCCGTGAGTTTATTATCTTCAGTACACATCACTGTGGAAGCGCTTCAGGAATCATACAGGTCCAAGGCACTGAATTCCTTGAGTGGATAGTTAACATATGCAGTTGTTTTAAGATGCATTTTAGATAGATCTGTTGGTATGTGGAGTTGTAGGACCTATGAAGATATTTAGTCCAGAAAAACATTTAACTTATCAGAAATGCGTTTTTCTGGATTTCTTTGGGTACTCACCCTGTGAAAGTCAGGGTACCGGTCCCCAGTAACAGTCAGGGTACCGGTCCCCTGTGACAGTCAGGGTACCGGTCCCCTGTGACAGTCAGGGTACCGGTCCCCTGTGACAGTCAGGGTACCGGTCCCCTGTAACAGTCAGGGTTCCGGTCCCCTGTAACAGTCAGGGTTCCGGTCCCCTGTAACAGTCAGGGTACCGGTCCCCTGTAACAGTCAGGGTTCCGGTCCCCTGTAACAGTCAGGGTTCCGGTCCCCTGTAACAGTGAGGGCACCGGTCCCCAGTAACAGTCAGGGTACCGGTCCCCTGTAACAGTCAGGGTACCGGTCCCCTGTGACAGTCAGGGTTCCGGTCCCCTGTAACAGTCAGGGTTCCGGTCCCCTGTAACAGTCAGGGTTCCGGTCCCCAGTAACAGTCAGGGTTCCGGTCCCCTGTAACAGTGAGGGTACTCACACTGTGGGGATGTACTCTCCAGGGAAGGCGTTGGTGGTGTAGCTGATGAGCAGACATGTCTTTCCCACAGCACTGAAAAAAACACATTCGGCAATCAGTTTTGTGCCAGCACACACACACACAGATTCTGACTGCAATATCACATGGACATAAGGCATGCATAACCCGTCCAACAAAAAAAAAGCACAGACAACACATACATGCAACCAATAGCAATGGGAACAGGTCAACAAGTAAGGACCACTCATAGAGGACAACACCTAATATATGTGTGTGTGTATTGTATGTTCATTGTGTGTCTTCTGACTGTCCTCTATACAAGCACACACACGGTACTGTTTAAGGCATTCTCCCTCTATTACATGTAATGGGCTACAGGTATGGGCACACCTCTCAGCTTACTCATCCCATCGTTAGATACTCTGCATCAGATATGGCACAAGTGTCAACTCCTTGCCTTCAAAATAAAACTGCCATGTATTTTGTTTACGTGCTCCTTAAAAACTAGGGCAGAAAAATAAAGTCTCTATCGTCTCTCACTTCCTCTTGCCTCCTACGTTTCTGAGTTGCACAGAAATTTCCATACCTGATCATTTCACGAGGGACTTATTTCCACATTCACATTTATAACATCAAAGTTTTGTGTTAGAGCCTGGGGTGGTCTAGCACCTTAGGTTGCGATCTCAGGTGCACATATCTAGTGCCACCATGGTCACTTGCTGCCTAATATATCCCAACTACTGACCTTTATTCATTTTTTACTGCTGTTCCATGTTTTTTGGAGGAAGAAAAATAAATCCAAACAGCTTTGATTGGATAGCTTCAATATTTTACATTAAAGGTGTAAACTGTCACAATATATATATATATATTTTTTTTTTAACAGATGAACCTGTTTGAATAATCTACGGAAAAACAAGTTAATGTTTAAGCACACGTTTGCCCATAGGCGCGCTGCATCATTTGCGGGGGACAATTAGATTGTTTTAAAATGTAACATGGGTCACTCCCACACAATAAAATAGTACAGTGCCATTAACAACGCAACAAAAACAAAATTGTATATTTCCCATGTACAAAAATGTGCCAACAGAACGTCCTCACTGCTTGCTACAGTATGTTAAATGGCCGTGGACATTTAGGTACAGTGTGGAGCCTGTATGTGAATATGAACAGTACCCGCACCCAAGTCATGGATAGTGTACTGCCAGAGGATCGAACAGAGTGATGCGTTCTGAGTTCACTACTATGTCTTTGAATTTAAGACAGAATTTAGCTGTCCCAAGCACATTATCACCGTTCTGAAACACTTCTGACCAATTGAGTTTTGGGAGTGACATTCTACCAGTAAAGCACACATCTACATGTACAGGCATGAGGCAAGGAATGCAACTTTAAGGAGTGCTCCCAGAGTGAAGTGTTCAGGCAAAGTTAGAAAAAGACACCTCAGGCTCTATGTAATATAGGATACAATGAGCTTTTCCTCCAAGGTGGCTCCACCTTGAACACCATCAGGTTAACATTCAAGAAACCTGATAACTGTCATGGAAAAACACTGGCGATACATTCATAGTGTATGCCCCTGTGGAAGACATGATTAGTAATAACTTAATAGTACATGTGGATTATTTGACATGGCAAAAAGCAGTTCTGTCCATGCAACTATGTCAGGTTATTTTGGTTTTGACAACGGGTGAGATACCAGAGAGGAGGCTGGGTGATGAGGGAGAGAGATAAAAGCTAGTGTGGCAGTGGCTGTTTCCTTCTATGAGAAATCACACACAAAGGATCTTCATTTTAATTAGGTGGATTATAATCAATGTTTCTGTAGAGGGAAAAGGAAATAAAAGAAATACAATCATTACTTATAGAAAAATCACACTTTCGAATACTTTTCATATTTTTAAAATCCCCTGCTTTTAAATTAGGATCCCACAAGTTGAATTCTGTCACTGAGCGATATCCATTTCTGCTACCATGCCACCCTCTGACTCACATGCTGTTGACTGTTGTCTGAGTCAAAGAGGATGGGCCCCGTTTCAACTGTGCCTCCTACTCTCCACCTGCTCCCTGTCGGTCCTTACAAACACAGGCAGATGGACTGGGGCGTATGGCCTCCCTACATCCAAAGATAACATGGTGATTACTTACTACATAATCACGTCCAGCAGGACATTGCAAAATGCTCTGTGCTGGCGTTTGAGACCTGGCTAAAATGTTTCGCGGGATCTTGAGCCAGCTAAGAAGAGCGAATGTCACTCACTCACAGACGGAGTGAGTGAGTGACTGACTGACTAAATGAGGGAGTGACTGACTGCCTACGTTGCTGAATTAGTGACCGACTGACCGACTGAGTGACCGACTGAGTCAGTGCCTAAGTGAGTGAGTGAATGCCTGAGTTGCCGACTGAGTGAATGTCTGAGTGACTGAGTGAGTGACTGAAAATTGGCAATTGTTGTCGTACAAGGTCACTAATGCAACTATACATGGAACTAATGCTTCATTTGTTCCAAGTTGCCTTGGTTTAACTCAACAAAAACAAGATGACACATCTACAATGTATTGTTAAATAGCTATGTTTTTGTCAACTGTAGGAACATTGCCCAAACAATAA
The DNA here is from genome assembly GCA_016801125.1 of Novumbra hubbsi. Classification (NCBI taxonomy): domain Eukaryota; kingdom Metazoa; phylum Chordata; class Actinopteri; order Esociformes; family Umbridae; genus Novumbra; species Novumbra hubbsi. Next base: position 1,782 of record JACXGK010008886.1, on the reverse strand, counting down.
TCATAATTTCAAAAAGAAATCACAAAATAAACTGGTCTGCAGGTGAGTGCTGCTTTCAACCTAGCTACACTCCCCAATACAGCTAGCTAGCTAACTCATTTCAGCTCTGTGATGAAACCACAGTATTATAATCAAAGCTATACATGCCCCCTTAGTGAACACAGAGAGACCCAGACTGGTGGTGTTGTACGCAAACTTAAGTATGAGAGGAGGTGAGGTTGCCCATTCTTACCACCTGGGTTCTACACTCCAGGACCCAGTGGCAAAGGGAGGTTTTAAGTCCTAGCGTCCTGAGCCTCTGAGGACACCTGGGATGTTATCTGGCCCTGGTGACTTCCGAGGGTTCACTCCTAATAGCTCCTATCTCCTCATTGCAGCCGTGGCCAGGGACAGAGAGCAGTCATCCTGGTCCTCAGCAAGCCTCACCCAAGGAATGGTGTTGGTTGTCTCAAACCGTGCATAGAAGGTGTTGAGTTTGTCAGGGAGCGATGTCTGTGATGTGTCACAGTCCACGCCACATGTGTCTGTGTTCAGGGCTGTAGTGTAGTATTCTAATAGCCTCTAATAGTATCTCTAATAGTAGGTCATCTGGATACTCCTCAAAGCCTCCAGGTCCCCAGAGCTAAAGCCAGAGGGTAGTCCGTCAGCTGCAACACAGAACATCTGCCAGTCTGTTTTCTCAGAGCAGTCCTGGAGAGTGGTAAAGTGAATAAAAATGGTCAAGACTGTGATCACCAGTGGCAGGAAGTTAATGTGCTGATGGTATTTTAGTAACACTTTCCTCATATTAGCCTACGAGGTGGAACCGTGCATTTACATGCTGCAGAGTTTGTTAGAGCAGAAGTGAGCGCGTGCAACACATAGAGTGGACCATGAATTGATGGCATCTCAAAGCGTGTACCAATGGACGCTAACTGACAACAATAGCAACAGACCTCTGCTCATGCATAACGGCATTTTTGAAATGTGCCACTCTCAATGGTGTTCCATTATTAATCCATCAGAGTACATAAAATAAGGCTGTTGAATATGGTGTCTTTCATAGCACCAGGGGAACCACCACATTCTAGCTGTGCTCTAGCTGACAAGTGGCTCGCAAACCCCGTAGGTGATGCAAATTGGCCAGCTTTGCCTGGCGAGTGGGAAGGCATCTACAGTAGGTATTTCCTGATGTTGTTGCGCTCATTTGCCTGCAAAGCCAACTGAACAGAACAGGGAGCACAAATAAAATGCCAACCATGCTGGTGAAAAGCTACCGCTCCTTGATGCTATTTGATGGTACGTCATGATGTGAATCTGGCATGTATACTTCATCACAGTATCGCACTTCAAAGACCAACCTCAACACCACTGGCTGGGCAGTTAATTTTTAATGCTCACAGTTTAGGCTTGAATCAAATCTAGATCAACAATCATAGACCTAAAAATACTGAAAACATAGGAAGATAGGGATGTCAATTAACCCAAGTTCTACAAACTTTCGTTCACATTTTCATGTTGCAGCTCTGCCTAGAAGTATTCCATAGGGACAAGCAATCTTACTGTATGTTCCCAATGCATACATACTGGATGACCGCACTCAAGCAAGTGCGCCAACACAGTTTCAAAGATATTCATGTTTAAGCAGTCTTTGAACTCTTCCCATGAATGTTTGAGCAGCGTCATGTATCCTGATCTACGGGGGATCTCTACATGGTGCCAGGACAACAGAGGATTCCCTACATAGGGTTATTATGTATCCTGCTCAACAGGGTTCTCGAAATGGGGCCAGGACAACAGAGG
>JACXGK010008885.1:0-21307 GCA_016801125.1 Novumbra hubbsi | reverse complement strand
CTCACAACCCATCTAGCGCCAGCCTATGGGATACAACTACAACAGGATGGTGTAGTTATCCATCAGAACAGGGGCCCATGTGGTATTACAGGGCTGCCTTGACTGCACAACTGAAATGTGTCCCAGAGGCCAGTGATGCCTCACGTACCATAGTATTACAGAAGGCGTCTGTTCCTTCCAAATCTGTGAAGTTATTTTCAAACCACAAACCCTGGATCAGAAAGTATCTGAAAACAAATATATGAATCGGAAATAAATAAATAACGGCATTGACTGCTAACAACAACCAAGTTGAGGGAGGTTAATTCAATCAGAACAAAATAAGCAGACGGAACCGTCTACAAGGTGGTGATAGAAAAGCCCTTTCAGGAGGGTAAACCCAGAGATTCTGACAGAGGTGTGAAAACACGGCCAGGCCTGTGGTCCCTTACTGATACTTGTGTGTGTGTTTAAGTACCATTCCCCACAATTAGAATTATAATTGAATTTATACAGTGTAATGCTGAATTATGTGTTAAGGTCCCAAGGGGCAAAGCTCCAGAAAACCACAGTACTGCAGTTTGGAGAAGGTGCCGAGAGGCTGAGAAGTCAGCGGGGTCAATTCAAAGGACCATGTGGGAGCCCATGGTTTGGAACAAAGACAAATAGTCCATTCCAACAGAGTTAAGGGGGGGGGGCTGAAATGCCACAGGAAAAAGACGTCCCCAAAGCACTGCCATGCAAATGAGCAGCCTACTCTTTCTGTGACTGAGCCAACGGGACATTGCTTCCCATTGATATTACCAAAGGAAATGCACACAGATGTTACATTTATTAAAAAAAAGCCTGTAATATAATAAGCGCCTTTTTAATTAGATCATGATAATAATAGCCGTAATTGATAAATAGCAGCAGTTGAAACACGTTGCTCGTACTTCGAACATGTTACTCATACTTTTTCCTATGAAATGTTACTTGAGTTTAAGTGTTCATTCCCTTGATAGGGAATGAACAGAATGAACAAATGAAAGGAATGAACAAATCTTTTCAGAACAACTGGCTTTCTCACCATCATGCTCATCAGAATGTTCCAGACCCCACAGAGTATGTACTGTGGAGCTACAAGGCTGCCATTGTAAGTAGCTGCAGTAGATAGACATCCGCAATATATCTAAGTATGCTTTCTGTCTATAATGTTGTGTTAGATGCAATGAGAACTGTTATAGGAAATAAAGTGGTAGCAGTGTGCCTGCTCTATACTGCAGAAAAAGCTAGGTCATTTCCGACTTTAGAGAGAGGATTGGATAGTTGGTCAGGTCAGAGCAACTGTGCGGTCCGTGGTGGCTCTGACACGTGTAACGGTACATTGTTTTAAGCATTAAGCCCCACTTTGCGATTTATTGTGTTAAATTACAGCGAAATGTACATTATCACATTACAGTTCCATAATCCTTGTGTCTTAAGTAGATAAGTACATCCGAGGATGATCGCTCTTTTGCGCAATTAGTTGCCTCTTTTCAAAGTGGTGGATCGGTGCTGTTGGTTTTATTAAAAGTGCAGCTCGATCCAGCGGTGGAAGAGAGATTAAATTAGAGCATCATGAACAACTAGCAGGTGAAAGAGATTGTTCCAGAATTCTGGCACGGAAGGCCTTGATCCACATCTCCAACGTGAGACAAACAAGATACCATTGTTATGTTTGAAGGAAGATCCTACAGCATTACACTTAAATATAGTTAGCATAGGCTTGTGATTATAATTCAAGCTTCATTCATACAAGATGCAGAGATTCCTAACTTTCACACGACTGGGTGAGTAGGGCATTAAGACAGGGCTTCAGTGTCAAGTTCATCTGACTGGGTGATCAGGGCTTCAATAAAGTTCATCTGACTGGGTGATCAGGGCTTCAGTGTCAAGTTCATCTGACTGGGTGATCAGGGCTTCAGTGTCAAGTTCATCTGACTGGGTGATCAGGGCTTCAGTGTCAAGTTCATCTGACTGGGTGATCAGGGCTTCAATAAAGTTCATCTGACTGGGTGATCAGGGCTTCAATAAAGTTCATCTGACTGGGTGATCAGGGCATCAATGTCAAGTTCATCCGACTGGGTGATCAGGGCTTCAGTGTCAAGTTCATCTGACTGGGTGATCAGGGCTTCAGTGTCAAGTTCATCTGACTGGGTGATCAGGGCTTCAATAAAGTTCATCTGACTGGGTGATCAGGGCTTCAATAAAGTTCATCTGACTGGGTTATTTGGGCTTCAATGTCGAGGCCCCCTTGCAAAGGAGCACATGACAGGGAATAAGTGGGACTATGGGTGGGAAAACAGAGTGGGTGAAAGGGAATCTGCCAGATTGTGTGTGGTGGAGAGTGGGGGATTATTGGGGGAATAGAAGGATAATGATAATGCGGCAGGCATTGTGCATTACCCAACAGCTCATCCTCGCTTTCCACAGCTTTGTGTGACATGACAACATGCAGCTCTGCTTTCTGCCATTACATTAGCAGACTGCGCACACAGCTGCAATATGCCAAATGGCTTCTTGATGGGTACATCTGTTAAACAAAAAAAGTACTTTCATAAAAGTATTTTATTTATGTGTCTCTGTGGGATGTTTTTTGTTGTTGTAGGAACTTGTGTATATGGAGTTCTAATCTGTTTTTAATACCATAATTGTGACTTCCAATATCTGGGCCACATTCACATGTGAAGACAGAGACAGGACAGGTTGGTGGGGGGGGGGGGGGGGTTCAGAATAAACACTCAAACAAACCAAAGTGCTTTTTCCAAATGTAATGCGTGTTCCATTTTGTGTGTGAAAAGCACACATGTGGAGCCTGTTTTCACTGTTGAGCTACAAAGAAGCCAGCCAACTGGTAGTAATAACGGAGTCTCACGACGGCTGATACTCTGCCTTTCTGGCCGTCCACACACAGGCCAGATTAATGACAACAGAGCACACCCAGACACGCCATCCCACCCAACGCCCCTTCAGACCAACGCCAGTCCCCATCTATCTGGCACCAGGTGGCCCCCACTTCGCCAGTGAAAGACCCCTTTCTGAGGGGACAGAAATGCCCGAATGCCCACCTACACACTCCGTCAGTTAAGTCTGGTGAGGAGTGTGTGTGTGCACGCTATTACAGAGGACGTGGACTTAGCAACTGTCCCAAACACTTTACAGCAACTCAGGGTCAGAGAACAAGACACTTAAATCACTTCATGAGGGAACAAGGTACCCTGGTTACATCCCATTCAATACACTGCCAAAACTAGAGAACAGGGGAAAGAGTTGGAGGTAAAGAGGAGCAACATAGTAACAGAATTCACTGTATTTCAGGATCAGGGTCAATTCCAAACCAAACCTGAGACATTACATAATTCAGAGTTCAACCCAACTCCAGAACAATACTGGCATACATGTAGTACTGCAGATAACACACACTCACATTCCAGAGGTGCGTGTACAACAGAGAACATATCATACTAGTCACACAGACAGCCAGTGTCAGACAGACAGCCTCCCTGCGTGTCAGTGTGTGGAGCTGCAGAGTGTGGCGTTATCCTTGTGGCCTGTGGATGTTTAGAAAGAACTGATTAAGGCCTTTAGTCTGTTTAGATCTCACAGGGTGTATGTTGAGTGTGCATGTTTCTGTGTCAGCCTGCACATGAAACCCAATAGTCCTAAAGAGGGGTATTCGCGGATTCACAGACTATTTGTTAAGTTGTACAGTGTACGAAATCCTCTAATGGATTTCCAAGACAGTTGTTCCTATTCAATATTCTTATAGATAACGTTAAGGTGGTTAAACACTTGTCACCTTCCTACTAGTTTAGCATGTGTGCGTGTGGAATGCGACAAACATAAGCACGCCATTTTAATTCAAACAGTGATTTGTCATTTGTCTACATCTCCCACGATCACTGACATCACTGTCAGGGGATGGGTTGTATGGCTCTGCTGCAAAAGGCTAAAATCAGTATTCCCGTCCTATTTCGTTTTCTAAACCAATGAGTCATTTGCTAGATGGAACTTTTCACATGAAAGGAGATTTCAGGTAGATGGTCATGTGATAGATGGGGACCTTTCAGAAAGTAGCTTTAATGCCCTAGTATATCCTGACATCTAGTGGAGGACAATGGTAATGCAACAGATACTGAAATGGAATGCAGTCTAGCCTTACCCTAACTCCTAATTGAGATGTGAATACCACGTTTACATTTAAATTAACTAACAGTTTGAATAGTTAACAACCTACAACAAATTAAAATGTTTTTTAATGTCTCAATTTGTCAGAATTTATATTGACATTGCAATGTTATTTAAGAATATATTATATTTAATTACAACTACAGTGGTGTGGAAAACCTAAGATGTGAAATGGTGTGGGAATATGTGGCATACACATTTTATAAAAGACTTGACAAATGGACAATAACCCCCCGTTTGGGATTGAGTTTGGGATGCTGTGTGAAATGTAAAGAAAAAGCACAAAGCAAATGATTTAAACCATATATTAAATAGAATCTGTTAAAAAAACAGATTATCATGTTTAAAAATGCCAGCAACACCTTTTAAAAATACTGGTACAGGTGCAACAAAAGACCAGAACAATTTAGTAATGCTAAAAAAAGAAATCTGGTGGTACTCTCACAACTAATTATGTTAATTGGCAACAGCACAGTAAAATGATTGGGTATAAAAAGACGTCCCAGAGAGGATGTCTTTCAGAAGTAAAGATAGGGAGGGTTCACTCTGAAAGACTGCACAGGCAAATAGTGCCGCAATTCCAGAAAAACATATCACAAAGTAAAATCCCAAAGTGTTAGTTGGTTCTCATCATTTACGGTACATAACATAATTGAAATATTCAGGCTCAAAAGAAAGAAATTGAGAGTTAATGCCCGGATATTAATCCTATCGAGATGCTGTGGGATGATTTGAAATGGGCTGTGCATGCAAGAAACCCCTGAAACATCACACAGCTGAAGAAAATTATGTATGAAATCAAATGGACGAGTGGGAATACTTTCTCCCAGTCGATGTCAGAGACTGATAAACAGTTATAAGAAAACTTTTTATTGAGGTTATTTCAGCCACAGGTGGCAATACCAGCTATTAGGGCATAGGGTGTCCAAACTTTTTCCTCAGGAGGAAAAGGAATCTTTGTAGATCTTTTGTTGAATAAAATGATATCATGGTTAAAATGTCATTTTTTTGGTTTAATTACATCACCTGTATCTATAGATAATGTTTGAAAAAAGATCAAATATTGATATGTCCATATTTCTTCAAAATATATATTTTTTAAAACTTATGGGGTGTCCTAATTTATTCACATGACTGGATGCAGGTTTCGTAGCAACATATGCTGCCATCCAGACAACATATTTTTCAGAGAAGACTTTGTTGAAGCGCTAAAGTGGCCTGCCTGCTGTACAGACCTCTCCCCCATTAAAAAACATTTGGCACAATATAAAACGACAAAACCAGCAAAGGAGACCCAAAAATAATGAGCCACTGCAATCCTATATCAAGCAAGAACGGGACAGCATTACACTTTTAGAACTACAGCGGTTGGTCTCCTCAGTTCCTAAATGCTTACAGAGTAGAGTGTTATTAAAAGAAGAGGTGATGCAACACCGTGGTGAACAAGCCACTGTCCCAACCTTTTTGAAACGTGCTGTGGGCATCAAATTCAAAATGGGCACAAAGTGTCCATGGTTACAACATCTGATATGTTGTCTTTGTACTATTGTCTGTTCAATATCAGGATTAAATGACTTGCACATCACTGCATTCTGTTTCCATTTCCAATTTACGAAGCATCCCAACTTATTTGAAAACAGCGTTGTAGACTTTACCTCTGCTAACTCAATGTTATCTTAAAGAGCCTGCCGTTCAGGCTGCCACAGGCGACACATGCACTGTAACAAGAGAGCTGGTGCCAGAAGCACAAGCAAGATCCGCTGTCATAGTACAGATGAACAAGATCCGCTGTCATAGTACAGATGAACAAGATCCGCTGTCATAGTACAGATGAACAAGATCCGCTGTCATAGTACAGATGAACAAGATCCGCTGTCATAGTACAGATGAACAAGATCCGCTGTCATAGTACAGATGAACAAGACCCGCTGTCATACTACAGATGAACAAGATCCGCTGTCATAGTACAGATGAACAAGATCCGCTGTCATACTACAGATGAACAAGATCCGCTGTCATAGTACAGATGAACAAGATCCACTGTCATTGTACAAATAAAAAAAATCCACGGTCAAAGTACTGATAAACAAGATCTGCTGTCATAGTACAAATAAACAAGATCTGCTGTCATACTACAGATAAACAAGATTCGCTGTAATAGCACAGACAATTCTGAAAAGCAAAGCAAAATGAAGCTGACAAGTTTTGGAAGACCCTGAGAAGGTCTAGCTAATTCTGAAGTTATTCATCCAAACCTGTTCCTTACTCACCGATATGCTCCAGATCTGCATCCCATCAGCGTAGCCAATCATGAGGCAGAGGGGAGGGTCACTGCTTCCACTGTGCATTTCCAGAAACTCCGGAGAGCGGGCAGTATCTAGAACACACAGAAACAGAAAAAAGGTAAGCCATTTTGCATATGAATTAGATTAGTATGCTTAATATGTATTGAATAAATGACAAATGTACCATATGTATTATCTCAAATAGGGAGCACTGGGGGTTAGGACACCTCTCATCCCCCACAAACACACAATCCCAAATCAGTCTATTAGCAACATATGAATACTAAACCTTCAACAGCTTAAAGGATTCAAATGACCTAAAAGGTGGTGTTTGGACCCTGCTTACTTTGTAGACAATAACAAGCATGTAGGTATTCCAGACAGGGGTATGCAAGATCAATGTTGGCGCCCCCCAAATCCGCCCCTCCCCATCATCTAAAATGCTAAACAAAGTGAAATAAAAATGTTTCCATTCATATTTTTAAACAAATAAGCTTCAGATTTTTTATAAAATTTTATGACATATTTTCAAGTAATGATTTGGGCAAAATGGCACCCCAACCCTGACCCCACCCATGTACTGCATATGCTGCATACCCCATTTTGGCGCCTCTGATTCTAGACAATTACTTTGAATACATCTTCTTACATTGTGCTTTGAATGTATGAGCCACGTATTCTGTATTGAAAGATGTAGTTTACATTGAGCATGCCAAGGTGCAGGGCTGTAGAGCAAAGTCTGAATGCCAGACAGATGTCCTCTTCAAAGGTTTGGTATATAACTTTAGAGTGGTGCACAGTTTCAGAAGCACAGCCAAGGATTCCATGTGTAATCAACACAGAGACGGTCAGAGCAGATTGACAGGGACACTCTGACATACATTCCGGTGGGCAGAATCATACGCACACACACACACACACACACGCGCGCACACACACACACACACACACAGGTGACACTAAACCAGACCGGTCACTCATCTTCCCACAGAGAAACTAACCACCTAACGGTTCATGGTTCAGAGCGGCCAAAGGAATGATTCAAGTTATTTTTAAATTGTATTCTTCCCATGACGGGCAGGAAGGCCCTTTCACCACTTTTTATTTCCATCCAGATATTCTAAAACTTGTTTATATAGCTTGATTGTTAAATCCGAGAGAATACCGGGTCAGCTGCCACGGTTATTAAACTGTATGTCTTTACCATAACACATTTGAGAGGGGAAGTGAATTACCGGAAAGGGAATGACGGTCTCTATACTTACCGTTGATGTCAGCCTTCTCAAATCGGACCCAAACTATCTTCTCTTTCTCATCAGTTGGAGGGGCACCTGTGTATGCCTTGAATTGGGACCCAAGACGCAAGATGAGTCCATGATCAGTTTATGAATTTTATACTTCTGTCCCACCTAAGCCTATACCATATATCCCCGAAGTCTGTGTAAACTAAATGAAAAAACATGCATGTAAGATCTGTTAAATGTAAATGTATGACACTGAAGAAAAGACAGTGAACACTAGCCCTACCTGAGGGACCACGTCTTGCAGAAAGGTCACAACACTCTCCATATAAGACTGCTCACTGTAATAACATAAGAGACAACATACAATACAACGAGGGCTAGAATTATGATGACAGTTCAGCCGTTTGCATTACTTCAATTTGGCTGGAATAATTTCTTTTTAATTACTATCTCATAAGGTAAAACCACCCTTTGGAAACATATTGATCCAGGTCTTTTGTCCCAAAGGATTATAATCAGTAGCAGGTGAGAAAAGAATGATCAATAACAAACAGTACATAGGTCAACGTCACATGTTCAATGGGCCCAGCTATAAAAGGTGGAATGTCTGAAGACATTGTGTTTTTGTGTGTCCTCACGTGGCAGCTTGAGCACGAACAACAACCCCTCCAGCACAGCGGCTTGGTCTGCGTGGGGAGTCTGACGCCATTCTGAGTTCAAGGCTTAATCCTGAAAGAAAAGCAACGTGTTACAATCTAGTTGTTTTAATAAGGGCTAAAATCTCACCGGGTCTGACCACCATACAGTCATAAAAACATACGATTTCCCATTTAGAAACATTCTGTTTCGGTTCAAGCTTAAGGTAAAACATACAAACTGATGTAATTTTCTCTAAAACGTCAAATTGTTTAAAAGGCCAAAATTATTAGAGAAGAAAAAAAACCACTACATTGGAGCCAATTTGATCTGACTAATAATTAAGAGATTGAACAAATATTAATGTGAATATGATGCTCTTTCACGTAGTAGGTTTGGGTTGCATTATTTAATCAATGATGTCATTTAGGGGAAAAAGTGAGCAATCAGTTCATACTAAACCTTAATGATGTAACAGGTCTTCAATTGCATTTGGAATTAGTGGAATAAAGCCCTGGTTTCATTTGACAAATTCCAATACAATCGTGAAACATATTGGTTATTCTATTTCTTCTACAAAACGGTAAGGTAAGGCTCTCTAATCTTTGTGCTTGACTCAAACTGACAAATTAATTCTCAATTGTAGAACTGGATATAATGATTGAAGCTTTCACAGTCATTTTCCAGTAACTGTGGGTTATTTTATAGGAAGAACAAATGAACTTCTGAATAACTACAATCTCAGCCAGTAGCTCAACAGGTCCTTCAAGGTGATTGTTGGCCTCTTTTTGGTACCGCAAGTCTCCTTGTTTGAGCACTGAGTATTGACAGCCGGCTTCGTCTTAGCATTGCATGAGCGGAGAGGTGCAGATTTTACTTTCTGATTCTAGATTCAACTGTGCTCTCTGGTATAACCAAAGCCCTAGGTCATGTGGTATCCTTTTCCTTATTTCCTTTTCCAGATCTATCATAGTCATAGTCCGACCAATGAGATTGAATGGGATCTCAAGTAAATCGGTCACAAGGATCTTGTCTTGGTGTATCTCTTTCCATTTCTTGCTTGATCTAATGGCTTCTTGTTGTCCACACCACTCTCGTACTTACTAGCTAATAGGACTGGGTGATACAGTCAAAACATTATAATCACAATACATTCCCTCCAAACAATGAAGCAATACACTCCAAAAAGCTTTTGGGGCCAATCAGGTAAAATGTATAAGTCATATGTTGGTTTGGAGTGTTTTGAAGTGTTTATAACATATAGAAAATATTTTGTTTAAACAAAATAAAACAATGGGTGTTCTAAGTCTATAGTGCATGAATCATATAATGAGTATTGTGATTGTTTTCAAGTGTTTTTGCAAATGATTAATACAGTGTATCTGGAAAGTATTCACAGCGCTTCACTTTTGATACAGCCGTATTCCAAAATGTATTACACACCCCAAAATGATAACACAAAACATATTTTAATGTTTGCAAATCAACTAAAAATAAAAAACACGTACGCAAGTATTCACAGCCTTTGCCATGACACTGACATTTGAATTTCTCAGGTGCATGCTGTTTCCAATGTTCATCTTTAAGATGTTTCTACAACTTGATTGGAGTCCAGGAAAGGATTGGAAAGGCACACACCTGTCTATATAAGGTCCCACAGTTGACAATGCATGTCAAAGCACAAACCAAGTCCAAGGAATTGCCTGTAGACCTCTGAGACAGGATTGTATCGAGGCACAGATCTGGGGAAGGGTACAGAAACATGTCCGCAGCATTGAAGGTCCCAATGAGCACAGTGGCCTCCATCATCCGTAAATAGAAGAAGTTTGGAACCACCAGGACACTTCCTAGAGTTGGCCGCCCAGCCAGAATGAGCGATTGGGGGAGAAGTGCTTTGGTCAGGAAGGTGACCAAGAACCCGATGGTCACTCTGAAAGAGTTTCAGCGTTACACGGTAAAAAGAGAAAAACCTTTTGGAAAGACAACCATCTCGGCAGTCCTCCACTAATCAGGCATGTATGGTAGAATGGCCAGATGGAAGCCACTCCTCAAAAGGCACATGACAAAATTATCTGGTCTGATGAAACAAAGATTGAACTCTTTGGCCTGAATGCCAAGCGTCGTGTCTTGAGGAGCATGATCTGGCCAATACCAATCCTAAATTGAAGCATGGTGGTGGCAGAATCTTGCTGTGGGGATGTTTTTCTGCCGCAGGAACTGGAAGACTAGTCAGGATTGAGGGAAAGCAATGTCCAGATACATCCTTGATGGAAATAGCTCCAGAGCGCTATGGATATCAGACTGGGGTGAAGGTTCATCTTCCAACAGGACAACGACCCTAAGCACACAGCCAAAATAACAAAGGAGGGGCTTCAGGACAACCTCTGTTTTAATGCAATTGTTAAAGGATGATGGAGATTACTACCTGTGCAACAAACACCTGGGACATGTACAAACAGGGGAGAACATGTAGTTCGACCATCTCCCATCGGGGTACAGTACTGTAGATGTGTACAGTTCATTTCAAATGGTCTTTCTTGCTGACATTAAAACGAATGTATTACATACATATGTTTTGAAAACCATTTCACCAGCAATAGTATTTATATTTCTAAACAGAATTCGTCGAATTAAATCAAGAACAAACTTTACAGAGCAGTAAGCGTTTATAATACACCCAAACGAGCAAGCAATATAGCCAGCCAGCTAACTAGCTAGCTAGTTGCCTCATTCACTGCTTATTGAACAGCCTTAAATCACCAACTAAGATAGTTATCAAGCGAGCTAAATATCGGACATACATGGATATTTGGGGGAAACGTATCATTAGTGTAGGATAAATGTACTGTAGCTTCGTTGATAGCTAACTTAGTTACTAGCTAGTACACTACAGTAGTACAAACAGTAGTTGACATTTATTAGAGAAGCTAAACTACATGTCAACAAGAGCTAGCTACCGAAACAAGCTCTTTGCCTAGGTTTTTATTCACAAAATAATTGTTGGTTTATATGGCATATCATACGTACCCAATGTTGTTTTCTAGTCAGCTGCTTTGGTAAAAACACAAGTCCTCTTGCCACAAACAATAACAGTTAAGAAAGCAGCGGAACTGTTGGACAAACCAATAAACCTGAACGTTCGTTAAGCCAATCATCGTGCGATAAAGGCGGGGCTTGAACGCCCTAGGTCCAATCAAAAAGAAAAATATAACGTTTTGTCTGACCATAGTTTTTTGAGAAATGTAGACGAACGTTCTATTATCGTTCCGTATGATTCTGAAATGTTGATAGACAATGTTGTTAATACCACCTTCACCACGTTTTATTTGATAACCCTGATCTTCGGTTAAAGCCAGTTAATCAATCTTACGTGGAAACATGCATCCACCAGAATAAGATCAACTTTCCCAATCCCTACCCATTGTCTTTTACATCCAGTCTACAATTAATATTTTTTCCTCACTGTTGACCAGGTACTTCCCTTAAAAAACACACATGAAAATTCTTAATTGCAGATTTTTGATAACACTATTAGCAATGTTATTAATAGATTTACTGTATGAGTGGGAGAACATCCCCAGTAAACTGCTAGGCCAACCACTGGAGGGCCCTGCAGCCGTGCACCGTTCCCATGCAGCCGCTCAGGATGGTCCCGTAGACGCAGTAATAGTATTAGAAGAGGACCCATAGGTGGCATAGCTGAATAGGGACATGCTTCCTGCAGTGCCTCCTGCTTAATCCGTTCTCATTTTCTGTGTGTAGCTACTAGATTTAGAGTTATAAGAATATTGTAAACGTTTGTGTTACTCAGCTGATGAAGCATTGAGTAGTGGGTTTGATTCTTACAGTCAGGGAGTATGAAAAGATGTTCACTCACTACCGCCTATTGCTCTAGATAAGTCATAGAAGACCCGGGGGCATGAAGGGAAATTTGGCAGACAGCGACCCTCTCTACAGGCCATACAATGTGCTGCAGTTTTCCATTGCGGTGAGCAGATTCAGACCCCAAACCGAGCACAATGGAGGAGGTGAGGATAGAATCAATGTATTTGTTGTTCAATATGACCAAGGTGAATGATACACGTCTGTTCTGAGTCAGGACATCAATACTGAAACAATGATGCAGAATAAAAAAAATACACCAGGAACAGCGCACTGCTCTAATTAGAGAAATTAGTAAAATGTTTGTTAAAACAAGAGTGAATTGCTCAGCTCAGGGACCCTGTTGGGAGGGGGGTGAAAGCTTTGGTAGGAAAGTGGTCCAGGACCCTTGTGTGGCCTTTGTTAGTTACATGTGCAGAACAACTGATTTAGTCCATTCAGCAGAGGGCTCATTTGCATGCAATGATATCATGTAAACATCTACATGACAAATCTGTAAAATCGCAGGAAGCTTGTTTTGAAACAACAATATGGATCTCCTCCCACAAGAAAATAGGTAGAATGGCCACATATTAAAATGGCTACTCATATTATCATATCCACATAGTAAAATTTATTAATATGTGCTCAAATGAAATAAACGCATTTACAAATTAGCAAGCATTTACGAAAGACAAAATGTACATTATGAAAACATTGGTATCCAGAGTAACTTACCGTAGTGAACTAATATTTAGTCATATGAAAAATGAGGACACCCCATTAAATATTTAGTTATTTTTTAAGAAATATGGACATATCAATATTTGATCTTCTTTCAAACATATATGTAGGTGGTATTTGAGACAGTATTAAAATGAAAATGCAACCATCCAAATTATTACATTCCACATCTTATGGGCGTCAGATACTGTCAACCCTTGCCGTCTTGCCAGATGGGATGCCCTCTCTCCAATGCTATTCAAGGGTGGAATCACTTGCTTGCTGTTGTCTCCATTGTGCCCCTCAAGCAATTGGAGTGAACTCTGCCGGCAGGGGCGTAGAAAGCTTTTCAAAAGTGCGGGGGATGGATGTGGTTTGTTTATTAACAATCAAAAAACGAAGTGTGGGTGTTGAACCCTCTCATCGGGAAAAGTGTGGGTGTTAAAACACCCCTGTCTGCTGGCAATACTCTGCCCTCCTGGTTGTGTTGCAGATCAAGACAATACCTGACGATTCCAGCTGACCCCCATCTTGTCATGTTACTGACCTAGATTAGGCTTTATAGACCTGGACACAGCCCATTTGAATTTAGATATGTGTACTCTTAAACATCACCCAACATAGCCAGATGGTCACCCCTCCGAGCCTGGTTCTTCTCTAAGTTTCTCACCTATAGGGTTTTTTTCTAGCCACTTTGCTTCAACGCTGTTGTTGCCTGCTCCTTGGGGTTTCAGGCCGGGTGTTTTTGTAAAAGCACTTTGCTGATGTTAAAACGGCTTTATAATTAAATTTTACAATTTTAAAATGGAAACATTTAAACTATTTGAAAATATAAATAAAAACAGCATTTGACATCTCATTTATAACGACGTGAATGTGCTGTGCAGCTAAACAGCGCACCTGGTCAATTGCATTTCCATTTTCAAGTCACCGTGTTCTTTTAAGGACAAAATTCAAACATGAAAAAGCAATCTGTCAGACCTCTCTTCATAATTTGTATTATTGCATTTTCATTTGAATGATATCTCAAATAGAGCTCCGAACCAACATTTCTTTGTTTGTTTTGTCTACAATTCTTGTGTTTATCGTCTTGGATGTTGCCTAACATGTATACTGTACGTTGTATATTACTAGATGTATATTGTATAGTGTAACCAGATGTGTCATTGTGTAATGTGTGTAAATCAGATGTTGACTGTATTCGTCAAACTGCAATGTTGTTGGAACGGAACCCAAGACTTGCACATTTGGTTGAGTGACCAAAAAGAATCAAGTATAACTATAAAAAAACGTACATGTATTAGAAATTATTATGCATTTGTGAAATTGCATGACCATTTGAATATAGTCCCCCTTGTGCGAAGGTTAAATTTACTTATAAAACTGATCTGCCATACCTGTTTCACAATGCACAACCTGGAATATCTAACATGGCCTGCCGCCACAATAGTAATCTAACCGTCTCTATGGATGCAAACTTCCGAAAGCGTTTGCTGAAACTTTAACCCAATGTATACAGCGTGTGCGTTTTAAAACTCGCAATCACGCTTTACTTAACTGGCCAAGCCCAACTAACGACAGTATAATATTTGTGTATTACATATTACAAGTAAAGAATGTGTAGTCAAATAGCTATTACATTACACGTGTGAACTGTATCATTCACTGAAATAACCGAGGCATTGCAATAATCGTCTTATTTAAGCGCGCGTGCGTTTTATTCCTGTTACCGGTTCGTACTGCGCGATCTTTATTCATGACCTTTGTATCTCAAACATCCTGTTCCATTAACAATACTTCCGGTTTTCATCCGGGAACTTTGCATAAGTCCGTATCTTACGGTATCTTATACGTTGGCGCATTTTCTTGCGTAAACCCATTGCGTGATATCATCTAACATCTTACGGAGGGTTCATGAATCTAAGAGAAGTGCGCGCAACGTGAGTTGTCGTTTGGACTGCGTGCTGCCTTGGACAGGAAGGAAAATTAACACAATAGTGAAAAGCGGGTAGAATTGAATCGGATTTTTCTTAAGAAATGTTTTAATAATCGCGTGCAAACTCACTTTCAACGTAATTTCAATATAAAGCAGTGGACGTGGAGGAGGTATGTTTTCATCGTTTTTGTTGTGTTTTTTTAGTCGGTAAACTGTTAGTACTAGCTAGCTGTAGCTATTTTGCTAGTCGCTGAACACATTTTTTCTGGGCCTACATAGACCAAAGTAAAAAACACCACTAAATGTTTGTCTATCTAACTCAAGTCATTTAAAACTAAGCCGTCGGTATTTTATGAGTATGTTGGTGAACGTATTTCTCATCTTACTTTGTTTTTGTATGCATTCTAGATAACGTTGCTGTTCCCCTACAAAGCATTTGCACATTGCCGGCTAACTTTAGCTAGCTAATGCAGCTTGTGTTATTTTTTGAATGTACACGGACCGATTCCACCAAAAGTTACATAGCGTCTTTTTCTCTATCCTGGAAAAGTATTAATTGGCATATTCAACATAATTATGTATCGCAATTAATTTAAACGTATATTAGCCGCAATTAACTTACTTGTAGATTTCCACGCGTTCGTAACATGAAACATTTCCCGGATGAACTGGGTTGGGAGGCAATAATAAGCAGTTATTTACCATTACCTGACAGGAATTTACTTTACTAATCTTATTCGCAGCTAGAAAATAATACATGATTGACATTGTTTTGTTTCTAGTTGTGAGCCGTCATGGCTGCTGCCTTCCCCTATAGAGGGGTACCTGGAGGAATGCCCCCAGGTATCCCCCCACCTGTCCAGGTCCCAGACTACATGTCTGAGGAAAAACTACAAGAGAAAGGTGAGTTCAGATCTCATGTTACTGTATTTAAACTGTAGCCGGATGTATTATTGATAACCTTTAATCATGTAACATGGTTTTAGAATAACTGAGATGAAGAAATCAGAAACATGAAAGCATTATTTCAACATGTTATTTTCCTTGTGCTATAGCCAGAAAATGGCAGCAGTTGCAGGCAAAGCGCTACTCTGAAAAAAGGAAGTTTGGATTTGTGGATGCTCAAAAGGAGGACATGCCACCTGAGCATGTTCGTAAAATCATCAGGGACCACGGCGATATGACCAACAGGAAGTTCCGCCACGACAAGAGGGTCTATCTGGGGTGAGATCACATCCTCAAATTATAGCTGAATGGTTTGTGGATGATAATAATAAACAAGGCTTCCAAAGCCTTTTTTTAAAAACAAGTAGTTGTAAAACAAAAAGAATATCAGCAAAAAACTAATTTAAGACTATTGGAAAATCATTCTAGGGTATGATGAAGCTGGTTGAGACCTTTGTGTATTCTGCATAGTCTAAAACAGATTTGTAATCAACTGTAAATACTAATATTTTGCTAAACATGTTCACCCTTCTCTACCTCTTTTGTCTACTCACCACACACACACACTACTTTCTCGTTGTCTCTCTTCCATTCCCATCCCTCCTGTTTGCTGTCTTTCATAGAGCTCTAAAGTACATGCCCCATGCTGTGCTGAAACTTTTGGAGAACATGCCCATGCCCTGGGAGCAGATCAGAGATGTGCCTGTCCTCTACCACATCACTGGAGCGATCTCCTTCGTCAACGAAATCCCCTGGGTCATAGAGCCTGTCTATATTGCCCAGTGGGGGTAAGACAGGCTAATATGTTGTTAATGCAGGTTTTTATTTCCGTTTAGAGTGAAGGAACGATTCAAATGTGTTTAACTGGAGTGTTAGCTGTATTGTGTTTTGTTGATAGAAGTGTCACCCTATTCACAGTGCTATGTGGATCATGATGCGTCGTGAGAAGAGGGACCGGCGCCACTTCAAGCGAATGCGCTTTCCTCCCTTTGATGACGAGGAGCCGCCACTGGACTACGCTGATAACATCCTTGATGTGGAGCCGCTGGAGGCCATTCAGATGGAGCTGGATCCAGATGAGGACTCATCCGTTGTGGACTGGCTCTACGAACACCAGCCCCTGAAGGATACTACCAAGTGAGCGCCCTCCAGGCTCTTTTTCTTTAGTTTTGATTGAGATTACTCATTGGGACATTTCTGTATACCATACCACAGGAATATCACCATAACATCTCCAAGCCTAGTATTGTCATCCATTTTCTTGGGTGTATTTAAAGCTGCCTTTATCCTCCAACTCTAGATATGTGAACGGGACCACGTACAGACGCTGGCAGTTCACCCTGCCCATGATGTCCACCCTGTACCGCCTGGCCAACCAGCTTCTAACAGACCTGGTAGACTGCAACTATTTCTACCTGTTTGACCTCAAGGCCTTCTTCACCTCCAAGGCCCTAAACATGGCCATCCCCGGGGGACCCAAGTTTGAACCTCTTGTCAGGGACATCAATCTCCAGTAAGAGTCTTAGATGTTGGTGTAATTTCTTCATTGCGTTTAGACGATTTCGTTTGGTCTTAGTGTGGCTTTGGCGTGTTGCATTGTTAAATAGACGGTTCCTTAACCCTCCTCATACTCATCATAGGGATGAGGACTGGAACGAGTTCAATGACATCAACAAGATCATCATCCGACAGCCCATCAGGACGGAGTACAAGATTGCCTTCCCGTATCTGTACAACAATCTGCCCCATCACGTACACCTCACCTGGTGAGAACCATGCCCCGTCCATCTCTTTCAGGGCCCCGGAAGCTCCTCAGACTCCAGAAATGGACTCCTTTTGTTGCCGCACGTGTCTTAGCTGTTACGCCACCAATGACAACATGTGTTTCTGCAGGTACCACACGCCCAACGTGGTGTTCATCAAGACCGAGGATCCCGATCTTCCGGCCTTCTACTTTGACCCCCTGATCAATCCCATTTCCCACAGACACTCTGTTAAGGTACGCACATTTTCTCTGTTTGAGACTTCTTCTTTGGCATAAAGGAGGTCTGGTCATCGTCTGGAATTATTATAATAGTGATAATAATGACAATTGACACTTTAAAATGGTAAAAAACATTTGTCTTTGACTACCCTACTAGAATGTAATCTACCTAGCTAGTAATTTTCCACCACTTGCCTTGGTGTTGCAGTCGATGGAACCGTGATATTGATTGGTGGGTCACTGTGGTGCACTTTGTCCGCTGGTATTTTTACTTTAAACTGGTGTAGCAGATTTTGCTCTTTTGGTTTCCCTCCCCTCATTTTTTCTTTCCAACCTTTTTCACAGAGCCAAGAGCCACTGCCAGAGGACGATGAGGAGTTTGAGCTGCCAGAGTATGTGGAGCCCTTCCTGAAAGACACGCCCCTCTACACAGACAACACAGCCAATGGGATTGCCCTGCTTTGGGCGCCACGTCCTTTCAACCTACGTTCTGGGAGGACCAGGCGGGCCATCGACATCCCACTCATCAAGAACTGGTGAGGAAATACTGGAATAACATTGTTTAGTTAGGTTGGTGTAAAACTGGATTTGATTTTGTCAAATGTATTTCCATCAATTGAGTTGGTTAGTAGAACTAGAAGTAGAAAAGAAAGAACAATGAATGCATAGGCCTGTTTTGGTTAAAGGTGTCTGTTGTAAACTCCTTTGCCAGGTATCGTGAGCACTGCCCAGCCGGCCAGCCCGTGAAGGTCCGTGTGTCCTACCAGAAACTGCTCAAGTACTACGTTTTGAACGCTCTCAAACACAGACCACCCAAGGCTCAGAAGAAGAGGTGAGCATCAACTTGACGCTTATGGAGTTTCTTGCTTTGTGTCTGCATGTTGGACTCACTTGCCGCACTGTTTTCAACATCACTTGGAGAATAAAACGTACCCCTCACCGGCCTCTGCTGTGCTTGTGTTTTAGGTACTTGTTCCGTTCCTTCAAAGCCACCAAGTTCTTCCAGTCCACCAAACTGGACTGGGTGGAGGTCGGCCTGCAGGTCTGCAGACAGGGCTACAACATGCTCAACCTGCTCATCCACCGCAAGAACCTCAACTACCTGCATCTGGATTACAACTTCAACCTGAAGCCTGTCAAGACCCTCACCACCAAGGTAAACGATGTCTGAGAAGTGGTTGGCCATGTTCAGTAGGCGCTTCAGATGGAAATTTCACGATTAGGACTTGATTCATTACTCTACAAGGCTTATAGGACTGTCGGTTCTAAATATCATGATTTAATGTGGTTGGTGTCTGTCTCTTTCAGGAACGTAAGAAGTCCCGGTTCGGGAATGCCTTCCATCTGTGTAGGGAGGTGCTGCGTCTCAGCAAGCTGGTGGTGGACAGCCATGTACAGTACCGACTGGGCAATGTGGACGCCTTTCAGGTCAGTAACGCACATCTTGGCTCCCTTAAGTCGTTTTTAGCATTAGCTAGATTTTGAAGTCACTGCTGAATAGAACTGTTTTTAGTAAATGAATGAAACTTTCATTTAAGTCTTGGCGTGTTGTTTCTCACTGTGTTTTCTGTGGTTTGTAGTTGTCAGATGGGCTGCAGTACATCTTTGCCCACGTGGGCCAGCTGACTGGAATGTACCGCTACAAGTACAAGCTTATGAGACAAATTCGCATGTGCAAGGACCTCAAGCACCTCATCTACTATCGCTTTAACACTGTGAGTGGAGTACACACACCCTAAATACAGGTGTTGTATTAGGATCTCTGTCCCTAGACCTCCCTTACACTTCACGGGGCAAGTAAAGCATGTAAACGCCATTTTATTGAGTAACGATTAATAAAAACCTCTGCTCTCATGTTTCAGGGTCCGGTGGGTAAGGGTCCGGGCTGTGGGTTCTGGGCGCCAGGGTGGAGAGTGTGGCTGTTCTTCATGAGGGGCATCACCCCCCTGCTGGAGAGATGGCTCGGAAACCTTCTGGCCAGGCAGTTCGAAGGTAAGGCTGCATAACATCCTCTATCACAAGCATTTGATGTTAGAACTTGCAAAATCCATTGAGCCTTTATGGCCTGTCAATTCACTTGTTTGCCTGGTTGCTTTTGAGTGAAAGAAACCGACCAGGTGAAGAGTTAGCTTTAGGCATGCATTTGGTAACGTTACAATAATGTTTGTATGAATTATTGTGTGTTCCCGGTAAACCAACTGTGAATCTCCTCCTCAACAGGTCGTCACTCCAAGGGTGTGGCGAAGACCGTGACGAAGCAGCGCGTGGAATCGCACTTCGACCTGGAGCTGCGTGCGGCCGTCATGCACGACATCCTGGACATGATGCCGGAAGGCATCAAGCAGAACAAAGCCAGAACCATCCTGCAGCACCTCTCTGAGTCCTGGCGCTGCTGGAAGGCCAACATCCCCTGGAAGGTGTGGTGATGGGGGCAGTGTTTTGTTATGTGACTGTAGATTTATATTAATGGATACAGAACCAGAGCCGGACCGACATGTCAAATGTACACGTCAGGTCAGTACCAACACAGCTGTACCCTACAGGTCCCAGGCCTGCCCACTCCTATCGAGAACATGATCCTACGCTACGTGAAGGCCAAAGCAGATTGGTGGACCAACACTGCTCACTACAACCGCGAGCGAATCAGACGAGGCGCCACTGTGGACAAGACCGTGTGCAAGAAGAACCTGGGCCGGCTGACCCGTCTGTACCTGAAGGCTGAGCAGGAGAGACAGCACAATTACCTGAAGGTGAAGCATCGCCCGGCGTGGCCGTCGTTTACGGGGGAGGTTTTTGGGTTCGCATAGCTGTGGCAATTTTAGAGGTTAAACGCTTGCGTTTGGTCTCTGGTGCACCTACCTTCTCTGCTGTGGGAAGTGTGGGCCGTTCAGCTATGCTACAGCAAGCAGAGTTACCAGGGCCACCAGCCTCTCAAGGACAGGCTGAGTCGGTAGTATAATACTCTGACATGTTAGTAAGAAGAAAAGGCCTCCCGGGTCTTTGTCTATTCGGTTTTTTATTTTATTATTTTTTTTAGATATTTTAATTGTCTTGTCTCGGTTCTCCAGGACGGTCCGTACATCACGGCTGAGGAAGCTGTGGCCATCTACACCACCACGGTCCACTGGCTGGAGAGCCGGCGCTTCTCCCCCATCCCCTTCCCCCCACTGTCCTACAAACACGACACCAAGCTGCTCATCCTGGCGCTGGAGAGACTCAAGGAGGCCTACAGGTAAGTAGTCCCAGACGTCCCCGAGCACAGGGGCCGGACGTGTTTTGCTGATGTTAGCTAACACAGGTCCGGGACATGTTAGCTAACACCGGTCCGGGGCATGTTAGCTAACACCGGTCCGGGGCATGTTAGCTAACACCGGTCCGGGGCATGTTAGCTAACACCGGTCCGGGGCATGTTAGCTAACACCGGTCCGGGGCATGTTAGCTAACACCGGTCCGGGGCATGTTAGCTAACACCGGTCCGGGGCATGTTAGCTAACACCGGTCCGGG
>JACXGK010008884.1:5119-21271 GCA_016801125.1 Novumbra hubbsi | reverse complement strand
CCCCCCCCCCCCCCCCCCCCCCCACGTGTTTTCTAGCATGGCAGGAAGTGAAGGGGACTGTGGGTATGAACTGCTAAACCCTGTGAAGTAACTGGGCTCACCAAGCGCTCCCCGTGCATCGGCATGTTGGGGTGTAATATGACGGCGTGCTGGGATCGGGGCGGCGAGTGTTTTGTGCTCGGCTGGGGACGTTATGCTGGGATCGGGGCGGCGAGTGTTTTGTGTGCTCGGCTGGGGTAGTTGCACGGGGGATGGGCTGGTTCCAGGCTCTGGGGGTGTGGGAAGATTGGAGCTGTCTGGTGTGACCCCACCTCCTCCTTGCATGCCTAGGACAAAAGCACCGCAGCGGCATGAAGGCAGCGGGGGCGAGAGGGGAGGAGGGAGAGGGGGGTGGAGGCCGGGAAGGAGGGAGGGAGGGAGGGGGGAGATCGGGGCTTAGAAGGAAACAGCCTGATGATCCACCAGGCCGTGGAGACCCGAGATAACAAGGCGGTTACAGAAACACACTCCATGTTGTCTCATGTCTTCTCCCTCGCTCCTCTTCTCCCCTCCCTCGCTCCTCTTCTCCCCTCCCTCGCTCCTCTTCCCATCCCTCATTCGCTCCCCATCGTATCACTTTATCTTGACCACTTGGTCTTTAGCTCTCTCTCCTGACCACCTTCATGTGTGTTCGGGTATGTCAGTCCAGTTGGGGTAAACAAGGCTCCAATGTTGGAGGTGGTTAATAATCCTGCCTTCTTGTGAGAATCCTAATCTCAGGAATTAAATGTTGTGTTTTGCGGGTTCCACGCAGACATTGTGGTGACGTGAGACATGTACTTCGGTTCCTCTTTTTGGTTTGGCCTAGAGCACACAGGAGAGTGAAAGAGAACCCTTGTGGGAAGCCTTAACTTTACCAATACTAGACATTTATAGAGGGCACGTAGAGAATGGAAAATAAAGGGGGTACAATAAAGAGACTGGGTGAACGAGAGCCCCAGTTTTGTTCCACTCTGTCCCCCTAAACTTGTTGGGTTTAGACGAGTCGTTGAGTGCCGCTCGAACAGAGCCCCTTCCTGTTGTGAAACGAAACGGACTGCAGAAATACATTTGTCAGTGCCCTCTTTCTCAAGCTGTGTAGCGTTTCTACTCGGGCATTAAGAGATCTCTCCATAGCTCTCTGTCAGTACAGCATGTATGCATCTCTAAATTATGGAGATAGGACACTGCCAAAATATTTGTATTCACAGCATACAACTCACAATTGTGAGCCATGGTTCGTGAAATCGCAGCATGCAATCCACACATGTAAACCAAACCGTGATCCACAAATGCACAACATACAATCCACACATCTAAACCGCCCAACATACAATCCCCACATGTAAACCGTAAATGCACAGCAGGCAAATCCATGACTGTTAACTATGATTTGAATATATGCAGCATTAAACATTTGCACAAATGTACATCAACATGCACAAGTGGAAGTTACTATCGACAAACACACACTACCTGACTCCGTGTTTTTTTAAATCGCATTTGTATAAATGCAACCAGATGCGTCAGTCAACACCGTCGTTATTTGTTGAGTGTGCGTTTGTCGAACAAGTTGTGTGCCTAGGACGGTTTACATTGGTGCACAGAATTCTGGCAGTAATGTTCAGAGGTTTTAGAAAAAACAATAAACATGGTAATAGCATCCTAAAGATGCCCAAAAGATACATATATACAACTCCAATTCAGGATTGTAATAGTCAGTTAAATCTATATTCCCGTTTGCTTACAATATAATGCATGTTGTATGTCGTTGTGGCAAGCTGATAACATGGTCAGTTGTCATGGTGTTCACATTTCTTGGATGGCTACAGTCACCAGTTTAGGATTGTTTATGCAGATTCTGTATTCAGTTAGGGTCTGCCATAGCGTTCCATCTTTCCCTGACCTTTAACCCTCCTCTGCCAACCACCGGTGTGTCTTATTGGTCTCCTCCAGCTGTCTGTTATCCCCTTGGGGCCAAATCATTTGTGTTAATGTCAGCCTTTTGTTTTTTGGGGGGACGGTTTTGTTAAAGGTGCCTTTCTGAGCACAGACGTCAGACCATAAACCCTTCAGTGACCTTTCATTTAATGGCACCAGTAGCACCCAGAGCTTTTTTCCATTTGTTCGCCAGAACTACAAATGCTTCCTAGTTCTGGGCGGCGTTCATGGTTTGCGAAATGTCTGTCTACAGTCAGTCTGTTGGTCTGTCTCATGTTATGGTTTAAATACGGTTTTAACTTATTGGTTCTTTAACAACTGTGTCTGGGGAAACATGGTGTGTATCGGGGCTTTAGCGCTGTGTGTGTGGTGTCATGTTTGTGCTCAGCCGATAAGTCCCAGAAAGAGGACTCAGGCGTTGTCAGAACCACAGAGAACCTGAGGACAGACTGGTTGCTTGTTCGGGAAGTGAATTAACCAGAGGATGACACCACACAGAGAGAAACCAGCCTGTCTGTCTGATTAGAGGATGACACCACACAGAGAAACCAGCCTGTCTGTCTGATTAGAGGATGACACCACACAGAGAGAAACCAGCCTGTCTGTCTGATTAGAGGATGACACCACACAGAGAGAAACCAGCCTGTCTGTCTGATTAGAGGATGACACCACACAGAGAGAAACCAGCCTGTCTGTCTGATTAGAGGATGACATCACACAGAGAGAAACCAGCCTGTCAGAGAATGCATCTCTTTTGTCCGGGAACATATGGAAGACTTATCGGAGGAGCATTTGGTTATACTGTAAACGGATGAAGATGTCAGTTGTTGCATGTCCACTGTGGTATTGTGGGACACTCCCAACAGATACTCCCTGTTTCTACTGAGGTCTGAAGATGACGTCTGTGTCTAGTGGGGTGGAATGAATAGTGAGGGGGAAAAACAATCAGAAGGACAAAAGATGAACTTCTCACGCTGACACCAAAACGCTTCTATTATCGCCGGGGCAAAAGCACTTGTCGGACCGGACCGGAGGCATCATTCTGTTTACCGAACACACAACAAGGCGAGTTTATACGCCTTCCAGGTCAGTGGTCTTTAAGTTAAATGGTTGTCCTGACACTTGTCGTACACTTAATAGGTTCTTTGGGAGAACCTGTCCTTGATATCGGTTACAGCTCCGACAGGGATTTAGCCTGCTGAGTAGGAGGAGATTACCCAGCTAGGACGAGCCTGCTGTGCTGCAGTATTACACCCCCCCCCCCCGTGTGTGTGTGTGTCTCCTTCCAGATGGGCACTTAAAGCACGTGTGGAAATAAGTGGCTGGGTGCTGGGTCTCTTGTGATTCCAGTTCAAATCCTTGTGCCTTCATTCTACATCCATGTACCGTTAGTCAGGGATACATCGCTCATCGGTCATGATTCAGTGGATCGTAGCTCTTTGGTGGGATCTCGGAGATATAATGACTTATTGGACAATGTAGCGTCCGACAGCTCCTCACACTAACACGCTGCTGGTGAGTGGAACAGGTTGGGGGAATGGGGACAGATAAAACGGACACTACACGCAAGTGCATTTGGGAAAACACACTTGCGTGGAACAACTGTGTAGCCCTGGCATCAAGCCCCAACAGGGTGCAGTTGAATTAAAGCACTTTCTATTTGAGAGACTTGGGCCGGCTGTCGAGGTTCCTTCCTGTTTGTTTCATGTGGTTCAACGACGTGCTCGTCCTCTAACCGCTACATCCCGCGGTGCTACCGACATCTTCAGCGCGGTCTGATCGTGGAAGGCTGTTCATCTTAAGCCGGTTAATCAGAGTTAAGGATGCAAATCGGGGCGTGCACAGAATTACCTGCTCCGGAGACACCTGCTTACCTGCCGCTACAGACCTCGTGCCATATGACCCCATGGAGCCTTGTTAAAAGACGTTCTCAAGAAGTGGGATTTATAGACGTTGTGTAAATGTCAGTCTTTTGGATGTTTTAACTTTGTCTCTCACTGTCAAAATGCTGCTCTGTCTTTTTATTCTGCTGAGAAATAGTTGTACATGTCAGAATGTCTGATTTCTCCAGAAGACTTGGTTAACATGGAGAGCTGTACTACCAGTGCAAAAATATACTTTCTCAGTTTTTGCGTTGAGACACTCACTGTGTACATATGATTAGATTCTTCCATATTTCCCCCTTTAGGAATTTTTCAGTTAGACAGAAATGACAAAAATACACTGAACGTGCCTTCTAAAATGTTTAGGCACTGTGCAGTTTGAAATATCTTTGCAATTATGTGCTTAATCCATGTTTCATTACTTACAATAATTACTAAACTTACCTGCCGAACATGTTCATTGGCGATTCACTTTTGTCCAACAGAGTATAATCTTCTCTAGTAAATACTGTATGGCTGATGAACTAGGATATACTGTTTGCCTTTCAGATTATTGCCATGGTGAAAGTCTGAGAGCAGACTTGTACAGCTAGGGGCCTGCTGAAGGTGGTAACCAGAGTTATGATCTGTTGAAGGGGTTGTCCTAGAAGGATCGGTTTGTAGAGCATGGTGCTTGCGACGTTGGGAGGTTGTGGGTTAGCTAAAGTTTACGGAGAAATGTGAGCAGCGCCTAAAATGTAAGGAGAAACTGGAGTCGGGGTCAGAGGTCTCTGGCGGGTTGCTCATTGAAGGCAGTTGACCTGTTGCCTTGGGTCGTCAGTGGTCACTCCTTACTGTGGTCTACAGTTAAACGTATCAAGGGCCACTTGGGGGAGGGGCTCAGGGATTCAAACCGTTGACTCGTTGTGGCCGGCTCACCTGTTTATTCTCTGACGAATTAGTGTGCCTGTGGTTTGAGGAGGCTACGTCACCGTGTACCTGCAGGCATCTGCTACGTCTGTCCGCTGAGGTGGAGCTGCTGAGGGCGTCCACCGGTATGAGTGTGGATTACTCCGCACGCTCCGGCCTCTGCTGCCGAACGCGACCGTTTCAGCATGTTAACGCCGCTCGCCCCCCTCGCCTCAGGGCGCACTCCAGAAAAACCCCGGTGGACCTCGATCGGGCCGCTGCAGTTACGTACCCTGAGCGGGGCGACCGCTCGATGGAAGATGCTTCCACATCACCGCCGTTTAATTTTGAGGCGCGTCGTCCGGAACGGCGAGCAAATATTGGCGTGTGACCACTGCTTTTGCACCTGGTCTCCCAGGAGATACCTGGAGTTACTCCCCAGACCGCCAGGGAATTGCAGACGGGCGTTTTTGTGAGGAGTTTCCTCCTTTTCTGAGCTTGTTGCGGTTTTTCTATCTCTGTTAATATGAAAGAACGCCTCGGGAGCCCAAGAATAACCTCTCTTAAATTAGCACCGAAATATGTCTGGTTACAAGCCTGCGGATGGCCCTGTTAATCTGAGTGCTTCCCAGAGTGATTACTGGAGCCGTATTGAGCCGCAGGCCCTCTAAAGTGTCACTCTGGTCCCGGGTATGTGCGTTGTAGTGCCATGGCCCATAAAGGACTTGATAACGTTACGAGCGGTGGAAACCGGAACATCGAGGTCTCCGGTTTTTCTCCTTGAGATTGTCCACGCTTGGCTACAATCTCAGGCAATTGTCTTGTTTTCCTTTCCTCTATTATCTTTGGGGAACACACAACGACACAACAGGAGGGTAATCCTTTTCTCTATTTAATATTGCAGGAAATTGCCATGTTGGGTTTTCCAGTGTAGAATCAACTGCTTGAAATCAAATTATTTCTAGCAACTTTTCGAAGGTGCCAGTAAGATTTACGGTGCAATTCTTTTGGTGGAATAAATAATGCCATCTACCTCCTGCCAGGGAATCACAAAATTTTTCTGGAGTAATTTTGCTTCCCTAGGATGGACTACAATTATTTTTGTATGTAATGTATGTAGTATGAGACGCTGAGACTAGCCATAATAATTTTTCCATCAATAAGGGACATCACAGTTTAACTAGCACATGGTGAGATGTTGTGAAAGCTTGTAACCGATTGGATTCTGCCTTAGATTTCCAGGCCTTTATTAATACACACAAGTGATTCACCGTCTTGTTTAAAAAAAATAAAACACAGATAGATGGCAAACAAAGTGGGTTTCCCTGTGGGCAGTATGGAGTGTGATGATTGGATCCCAGTCACAGTGTTGGTTGAAAGCACCACTCACAGCAGGTCAACCTGGCCATTTATCCGTTCTGTTTTAACCTCTGGGTCATTCCGCTTCAGCCCTGAGACTGTGTAGCTGTAAATATAACTCGGTCGGTGAGGTAGTGAAATGTATTCATGTTGGCTGTATAGAGAATAAAACATCCTCCGTTTCTGCCTCTGATTCCGCATGTGGCCTTTTAAAGAGAAGCTTTAATGAATCCTTAGGCTCCAAAGGCTTTGTTATAAAATGTTTATGTAATTAGAAAGACTCTTATCACAGTCTTAACTAATAGAAAAGGCATGGTTATTACAGGGTTATCTCAGTAGGAAAGCAGTGTTATCACAGAGTTATTTGATTACAAAATCTGTGATATCACAGGGTCTTCTGATTAGAAGATCTGTGGTATTACAGGGTTATGTCATTAGAAAGGATATTATAACAGGGTTTTGTTTCAAGAAAGGCGGTTATTGCTGGGTTATGCCATTACAGAGGCACAGTTTTATGCTGGTCAAACCCCAGTACTGTCATCTTGCTACTGCTGTCTGATACACTCTGATGTAATTAACGTTTCTTCTTCATTGGTCTGTGACACCTCACGGCCCGCTTCAGGACTGAAGTTATCTTGAACCCTGACCTCTTGTGCCCACTGCTACTGCATAGTTGTTTATTTGCCATGAAGTAATTTCCTGTTGCTATTTTTTTTTTTGTCTGAACACAGGAAGTAGAGTTATGTTTAGTCTGACCTCTTGAGTGGTGGTTCATGTTTCTAAAGCCCTGTATACCCTAAAACACCCAACTGTTTAATTCAGGCTTTGGTTTTTCACAACAAAATAGTTGTCCTATAATTAAGCAGTAAGGCTCAGGGAACTCTGAGTTTGTTCTCTCCCCTTGAATATAATATGCAGTACTTTGTCTTACCCTTCCATACTAGCATTGTGGATTTGTCTGGTACTTAGCAAGTTTATGTAATGATCGATGAAAAAGATTGCCAGATGGAATATGAGGATTAAGACCGCGAAACTGTCTCCGGACCAGAATTACTTTGCACTTGATACACTAGTAAAACGGTTAGTTGCAAGCTTTGCAAAGCAAGTGTTTCTAGGGGTGACAAAACCAAAGCTTAAACTCACTAGCTAACTGCAGCTAACTAACCATAGCTAAATTGATAATCTCAAAATCCATTAAAATGTGTAGCTAAATAGCAAGGCTAGCCATTTGGTGCAGAACAGCCTTTTACCTTTGTTCCACCTTCAATTAACTAGCCAGATAGGCCTAACGGGCCTTACATTATTAATTAATCTGGTTGCACTTTGATCAAGGTTGGATTGGACGATAACAAGCAAAACCTGCAAAAATGACATTTCAGGTTTTTAGTCAAATACTGATACGAAAATGCTGGTAAGAACCTTAAGAAAAACTGACAACATGTCACATGCCTCGTTATCACTGCTGCGGTGTCACAGAGGTATGGAGCCAAACGCAGACATTTTGAACAAACTAGTGGATTTATTTACACAAAACAAAAGAACACTTACAACAAACGGCTAAACAAAAGGCGCTGAAACAAAGCAGCTAAATAAAATAAGACAAACACCAAACGTGACGGATACTCGCATACAACAGTGCATATCCACAATGAACCACACCAAATGACGGAACAAAGGAATCTATATACACGCACACATCACCAAGTGACAGAACAAAGGAACCTATATACACGCACACATCACCAAGTGACAGAACAAAGGAACCTATATACACGCACACATCACCAAGTGACAGAACAAAGGAATCTATATACACGGACACATCACCAAGTGACAGAACAAAGGAATCTATATACACGCACACATCACCAAGTGACAGAACAAAGGAATCTATATACACGCACACATCACCAAGTGACAGAACAAAGGAACCTATATACACGCACACATCACCAAGTGACAGAACAAAGGAACCTATATATACACACACACACACGAATCACCAAGTGACAGAACAAAGGAACCTATATACACGCACAAATCACCAAGTGACAACAGGTGCGCGTAATGGGCTAAAGTGTCAAAAGTTATGCTTCAAAATAAGTGTCCCCAGAATCCCGGCACCGTGTTACCCCGACATGTGGATTATTTGTCCGATTTATGTATCAAATTTCCCATTCTACATTGCTATAGAAATGCCACCCATGTCTGCATTTATGGAGTGTATTTCAAGAGGTTTTTTAAAAAGAGCAAGTTCCTCGATCTAAGATATTGAAAAAGTCCATAAAAAGTTCTATGACATGGGTATAAACGGGGAAAAGGGGGCTTTGGTTGCATCTATTTACCTCCAGTCCAGCTGTAATAACATATTCTGCTGTCTTTTTTCTCCTTTTCTCCCCTTTCCTTGCCTTCCCTCCAGTATACGGTAACCCCTAACATTGTTGTATTTACCTGGTGTAGTTCATCAAGATGTTAGTTTTCATTAGAGGATTATTGTCTGAAATCCTATTTGAATTGCTATATTGGTGTGAAATACAATTTGTAGATATAGTTATACAGGATTGTATTCAATACAGTAGAGTGCCAAAAGTATGAGGATACTTGGATACTTTGGAGGAGACTTTTGATTTCCCTCGATGTAATAAAAGCAGCAGTGCAATAATAATTTAGATTTGTAAAACACCATTGATGGATTGTGTAATCGTCAGCCAATTATTGTAATTAACTAAAATTCAATTAACTGAAATAAATATCTTGGAATGTCTCTGAGGAGGCTTTCCTCTCTATCAATAACGCCTGGTGGTGTACCGAGTCTGTTGCCATGGCAATGTAATGAAGAAACAGGCCGTTTAAAGACCAAGCTAAAAATATAGACTGAATCACTATGCTAACGCTAGCAGGCTAATTAATCATGGCCTCGCAACCAACACATCTACATGGACGGGTGAGCTCAATATTCCTACTGAGAACCAACCTGATCCTAGAGATGTACCCCCACTAAGAAGGGTCATGAACTTCAAAAGGTGCTCCTACTGCGAAAGGTCAAGATCCTAGATCCATACTTCTACTGAGAAAGCTTGAGATCCTAGATTAATACTCCTAGCTGGAGTTGCAAGGTTTAAGTGCTCCTCTGCAGGAAGTGGTGTCAAAAGTGACATGTTTGAAACGGGTCGACTGAAGTGTTGTGGAAAAGACTGAAGTGTGTCTGCTCTCCCATGGAACTCAGTTCTCCTTTTTAAACTACAAGTCACTTCCTAGAGTTTTGTCCAGGGCACAGTCAGACTTGTCACCTCCCATAGCGGTGAGCTATGTGGGTTTTGTTCTGACATGGCTGTCCTGGTGTTGTCATTGTGAAGAGACGGTGGGTCGTCTCAGAGGCAGGTTCTGACCGACAGCGCTTTGATCCGGTGAATCATTGTCCTGATGCCTGAGCCTGTAGAGCTGTATCAGGGGCAGCTGTGAACTGGACTCCTGCTGACTTATTCTGCACCGTTTGGTCTGTTTCTTTACCTTTATTTCTCGCTCTCTGACTCTCTTCCTCAGCGCGCCCCCCGCAGTCTCTCTCTGTCCACCTCCTTCTGTCTGACAAAAATCAGGTTATTTTTTTGTTTATACTGTGCTGTTATTTACCCCTCAAACGCTCTACTTTAGACCCCAAGGCCCAGTTACACTTTAGTTTTTCATGTCAACCCACTAATCCGGTGCTGATTCACACCAGGGATCGTGGGTTAGTGTGGCTAATTATTAAGTGAATCAGGCTTTCCGCCGGATCTGGATCTCACTGAGATATGAAATTAAACGTTTACCTGTAAGGCTAGTTATTTCTATCATTAACTGGCGTTTTACTGTTCTCAGCTGTTTTCTTTCTTTAGGGTATTTATATGTAGATATCTGGGGCACCCTTGAAAATGTCTGCTTATTATGCATAGTTCTATTTCTCAATGTTTTATTTTTATTTACGCATTTATTTTTAGTATTGCAATTTTTTGTGTATCTTTCGGTCACCTCTTTAGCTGAAATGGTTGGACAATCTCTGTTAGATGGCCGGTGGTCAGGAATATTTTCTATTTGTGGATTCTGTTAGACAGCGGAATTGATGTACTTCAAATTGCTTTGAAATGGCTTTAATTCCCGTCACAGACTCCTCGACATCAATCATTTTTGATTGTGCCTCATATGTATTTTAACCTTTAAAATGTGTTACCACACCCCTAGATAGTGAAGACCAAACCAGAAAGTTTCTAATCTTTTTTACCATTTGTGATGGTCCAGATAGGGGTGTGAAAAATATATATATTAAAGCACAATATCAGGAGGGAAGCCTCTGCATCGTATGGAAATATAAAATAAAAGCATGCCATTTCTGTAAAAAACTGCAACGGAGCCCCTGAGGGAATACTTTCTTTTCTCAAGACCTAAAAAAAACACAACATCATAAGCCATTGAGAAATAGTGGGGGGTGAACCGATATCCAGTTCAGGAGAATCCTGCGTTGAATCAGCAGGGAAGTAAAAGCCGCAATGTCTGCTTGGCTGGAGGCTAATGAGGACCGGACCTCTGGAATAAGACGGCTATCCTGGGTCACGGTTGCCCTTCAGATAAAATGTGGAAAATGGATTACCAATACTTCTTAGGGACAGTGCAAAAATATGATTACGGTCACATGGGAGACATGACATCTGTCACATTTATCGTTCACATTCTGATAGATTTCAGATAGCCTCAACTTTGATGAATTAGCCCTATGCACAACCTTAAATTGTATAAGACCAAGATGAGCACAAGATGTAGTGGAGCGAATCCTGTCAATCGCCTTATCCCAACACTCCTGTGTGAGGTCCTCGTCTATCACCCGCTCCCAATCAGATTTAGCTTTGTTAGTGGAGTGTTGGACCGATGACAGACTATCAAAATAGAACTGAGAGGGTAATCCCTTCTGTTGAGGTAGTAAAGTCTATATTATCCGGGAGGAAGATTTGGTTTTAATGGGGTATTAATGGGGCCCAAACTGATACCAGATCTTAAGTGTGGAAAGTACCATAGGATTGGTACTTTGCCGGCAAAGAACAGCCGAGCAAAGCGGGAAGAGATGTAGGAAAACAGAACCATGCCTCAAGGTGGCATCATGGGGCATATATTGCATGCATCCAGAATGTCAGTTTACAAAAATTGGCCGCCCAGTAGTTGTACAAAAAGTTTCAGCTCTCCACAAAATTGCATCTCTGAAGCAAAGAGCAATGGGCTTCCTGTACATTAGCTCCCCATATAAATAAAGCATTAGCCTGATTGATAAAAAAAGGACTTAGGTAAAAACAGTGGGATAATATGAAATGGATGAAGAAATTTGAGCAAACAGTGTATTTTAACAGAATTAATCCTCCCTATAAATGTTAGCAGTAAGATACACCATCTCTGAAAGTGAGAACTCATTTTCCCAAGAAGGGGAGCGAAGTTTGCAGAGGAAATGGCAGGAAGTGAATATGTTACTTTTTCTCCTAGCTATGAAACCAGAGCATATAATTTAGAAATGCTCTCTCTCTTCTGGAGATTCAGCTTGTAACCAGAAATGGAGCCAAACTCCTCCAGAATAGAGAGGATGGAAGGTAAACAGGATGCAGGGTTTCTGACATAGAGTAATAAATCGTCAGCATATAACGATAACCTGTGTTCTCAAACATGCGCTGGAAAGAGGAAGCTGCACATAGAGATATTGTAAGGTGCTCAATAGTGAGGGCAAATAACAAAGGGGACAGAGGGCAACCCTGCCTGGTCCCACGTTTGAGGGCAAAATAATCTGTACCGATTTTATTAGTACAGACGCTGGGCTGGGTGAGACTTATATAAGAGACAGACCCAGAAGCAGAATTTGTCCCAAATACAAGCTTCTTAAGAACAGCCAAGATGGATTTCCCATTCAATTCTGTCGATTGCCTTCTCCGCACCTAAAAAGATTACAACCCTTAGGAAACGTTGAGACATCTGGATTTTAAGAAATGGGTGTCCACACTGAATAAAGCCATTCTGATCCTCTGATATAATTTAAGCGGTCAAGTGGTTTGTGGACACCTACTAATTCATGTTTTTTTTTCTCCAGTTTTTTTTCTTTCATTTTGATACCCAATGTTGTTTTTCCTACACTGCACCTCCAACAAGGGAGTTTGCCTGTATGAGGTCACGCTCACTCACCTGACAACTTCTGTTAGCTTTGCAGGCGCTCGAGTCACCAGAGGGGGTCAGTAGAGCGTGATGAGTCAAGGAAATTCCTGCTGACAAATGCCCCGTGCAGGGGCAATTCTCGGCCAATATGAATCTCTCGATGAAGCCACTCGTCACA
Source organism: Novumbra hubbsi (assembly GCA_016801125.1). NCBI lineage: Eukaryota > Metazoa > Chordata > Actinopteri > Esociformes > Umbridae > Novumbra > Novumbra hubbsi. The sequence goes on along the minus strand of JACXGK010008884.1, from coordinate 8,848 downwards.
GTCTTGAAGCTGAATTAAGGCATGGTAAAGGTACGTGTTTACCTTCAGAAAGGGTCTGAAGAGATTGACAAGAGGATCAGATCCCTTGTAACAAAATTGTTATGTGCTGTGGCGCTTTCTGTCCGCAGGGTGTTTTACGCGTTGGTTGCTTGGCAGTGTCAATCAAATTCGCTCAGGAAACGTAACCGGGGACAACCGGCAACTTAAGACAGCTCTAGTTGGGGACACGAATGTCTGATCAAATGTCAAATCAAGCCAAGAACACCGCTTCAGTCCATAACTTCTGTGGTTTGTCGGTGAAAAGATTGGAGAGATTTTTGCATATTAGAGTTAGAGGTAACTGACATGACAGATAAACATGGAAATTGCCTGCCGTTATAATTTTCCTTTGATTGGCTAAATATATTTGATATAGTCTACTGTTTGTCTGAACTGCGGATACTGATCCAGGAATTGGCAGCTTTCTGCATTCATATTTCCTAAATCAAGCCCAGAACTCCCTCTCAGCTTTTCTGTGAGTATTTTAACTGAAACATCATGTACATTGTCATGTTTAATATGGCACATATCTCTTTCTAACCCTCTGTCACATAGTCTTAAAGGGCTCTAAGCTACTACAAAAAGTTGTGGATCATGTAACCTCACAACTCTATCTTCTGCCAAGGCTCAGTAGCTCAGCGAATACCTCTCTTTCATACCATGCCCCTTTGCCTCTTCACGCTTTTTAGGAAGCAGCTTTTTAAGGTCAAACATGTATTCCTTCCACGTCTTCTGGAAGCTTCTCCACAGGCAGTGGGTGGAGGTTGGATTGGACTTGGGTGTCTGTGGTGGGCCTGGTATTGGTGTGGTTCCTCCAGAGACACGCAGTGGGTGGAGTGTGGGTGGAGTGGGCTTGCTGCTCCAGAAACCACGTTTGTACATTTCTCAGCAGTTCATGGTGGTTTCTCAGCCCTCTGATTGTTGTGGAAAATGCTTCTTTTGTCCAGCCAAAAAAAGATGCAAGAACTCAGGAGGTTGTTGTGTCACATTAGACTTTAATGAAAATCCTGAAGCCGAGTCGATCTGTAGAAACCATTTTCAAACACACATTTATAGTGGTCTTGCATAACGCTACCTGGACATTCCTTTGTTCATTTTTAGGTGGGTGTTCACCTAATTCACCACCATCAAATCTCCTGCATTCTGACTGTGAAATACTGGTGGCGCAAGATCTGGAAGGTTCTATAAAAATAACAGAGCCATTAATGTGTTAATTATTTCATTTAATCTTGCAATACATTTCATCAGGTGTGTGTAAAATATGAAATACTTCTATACAACTAGAGATAATCTTCTGTGGAAATTGATCCTATGCCTCTACAAATTACCGTGGTGTAGATTGTGATTTGATCTCTTGTTAAAGTGAACACGCGGCGGTAAAAATAGAATAAAATAAATAAAGCACCATAAAAAATATCTGTTAAAACAGAATTTGAGAAACGAGATGTTGAGTCTCACGTGGGCTCCAAGTTCTTTCCGTTTGTCTCAGCTTGATAGGCTGTGTGTCTTTTAAAAACTGCATTACAGTAGTCATATCCCCATAAAGCTATGACGTCGTTTTGTAAGACTTGGCCCTCAAGAATGATAGAAATACGATACGATAGCAGATCACCTACTCGTGTGCTACTTGAATGGGCCAAATCCAAACACAACCGTCAACGGGTGGCGGTTACACACAACAGCATTTCCTGTGTGTTTCTTTTGGGTGAGCGTTTGTTCGACACCATCTTCTACTTCTTTCCCGGGCCGGTGGTTCCAGAGGGTGAGGAAGCGAGGCCCTCGGCTTAAGGCTTCTGGTGTGTCAGAACGGCCTTCACGGCCTCGTTGCGTCCCCGGGGAAACTGCCGTAAATGAGGAGTGATCATGTGGTTACTGTGCTATTGAATGCCGACACGCTACGATGACGATTCATTATTCGTTTGACGTTGCTTGTCTTTTTTTTTTCTCCCTCTAAATGCTTCATGGCAAGAACACGTGCGACCAAACTAGGTCTTTCGTCTCACTGAGGGTTACTCGGAAACCAGATGGGGACGCAGCAACGAGTGTGCTAGAGAAAGTTGTGATTGAGGGCATCTGTCCCTTCAACTGCCTCATCTTCTTCCCGTCATGAATTACCCCTCAGCCTCCTTTCTTCACACCATCTCTCTTCCCCTCCGGGTCCCACTTCTCTCTCTCTCCTAGCCTCTTTCCACCCCCTCGTCTCCCTCATCTACGTCTCCTCTGTTTTTCTCCTGTTTCTCTCTCTCGCCGAGTGTTCTCAGAGTTTGTCGGTAGTTTTTGCTGTAGATTTCCATGGCAACAACTTTAGACAGCAGCTTTTATGGTCTCTAGTCGCGAGCTGCTTTGTGTTTCGGTGTAGCGCTGCAGCGTTTTGTTGTTTTTTGTGAGTTTTGTTTGTTTGTGTTTCTGTCTTCTACGGTGGTGCAAACAGGTCTACCATGTGTTTTGTCTGACCGATAAAAGGATGTGACCTGACCTTTGACCCATTAACATCACCGCTGCCTTTGGTCCTTTACTTTCATCGCTGCCTTTCCCGCCACCTTGTTACCGAGGCCCAGCCACCCCATTACTTATAGTACAATCTGCTCTGACTCAGTCCATTTGTAATTCAACACCTTTGACTCAGTCCATTTGTAATGCAACACCTCTGACTCAGTCCATTTGTAATGCAACACCTTTGACTCCGTAACAGAGAGTATAGTCTGGCCAGGTACAAAAACTAAATCCATAAAACCACCATAATTAAATGGTCAGGCTAGATTAACATTTTCCCCCACTTGTAATAGACTAAAGGTGGGGCTGTCATGGCATGCTGTTGTAGTCTACACACACACACACACACACACACTGTTCAGCCAGTTCAGCACTGTGGTGAGTGTAAATGTGTGTGATGAAAAAGGTGCGTGATGATACAGTGGAACGTTCTGGTGAAAAAACGGCGAGAGGAGAGAGACTGCTAGTGAATGAGTGGCTGTTGGGAGCCGTGTTCCTGGTCAGGTGCCAAGAAAAGGCTTTTAATGGGAGACGACAAGTTTTTGTCTTTCTGTATTGTCGACATATGGACTTTTATGATCCTCATTCGTGAGTAATCATCTCCAGTCAAGGAGACCTAGCGTGGCTTCTGGAAAGGTTCTGACAGTTGTGTTGTCTGCTTCTAACCCTGGGACTGCTTTATGCTGCCTCCAACCTGCAGTTTACCCAGAATTACATTGCCTTTGAACTTTGTGTCTGCGCTTGAAATATAACACATGCCAACCAGACTCGTTATTTTTTTTCATAACACCTCGTCACATTAGCTTGTTTTTAACTGGGACTACAGCTTCAGAACAGCTAGTGTTCATGACCACTGGGTTTAACTGGGACTACAGCTTCAGAACAGCTAGTGTTCATGACCACTGGGTTTAACTGGGACTACAGCTTCAGAACAGCTAGTGTTCATGACCACTGGGTTTAACTGGGACTACAGCTTCAGAACAGCTAGTGTTCATGACCACTGGGTTTAACTGGGACTACAGCTTCAGAACAGCTAGTGTTCATGACCACTGGGTGACAATAATTACTCAGGTTTGTGTTTTTTGGGGTTGTAAATCAGCATTTTAGAATTTCTAGTTGAATAATGGAGAGCAAACGGCAGCGTTAATGATGTGTGGGGGAGAGGGGGAGAGGGGAAGAGGGGGGGGGGGGGGGGAA
>JACXGK010008883.1:0-13404 GCA_016801125.1 Novumbra hubbsi | reverse complement strand
TAACCTTTTTACTTACCCTAATGCCAGTACCGTCATGCCTTACCTTATCCCTACAGTGATGCCTTACCTTAACCATAACCTTACCTTAACCATAACCTAACCCTAACGTTTTTACTTACCTTAATGCCAGTACCGTCATGCCTTACCTTATCCCTACAGTGATGACTTACCTTAACCATAACCATACACACTTTAGAACTATCTTAATTCTCTCTGCTATTTTATGATTACGGGTGTAGAAGCCATTTACCCATTTGTTATCTGTGGTTGTGTTGTTTATTGTTTTGGGCACAAGGGGCACTATGCAGCCACAGGTTATATAAGTAAGCCTGTAATGAATGTGAGGTCAAGCAGCTGGCTAGGGAAACACATGTTTTTTTACCAGATCACCAGAACAAAACAGATAAACAGTGGATCATTGGGTTGCAGCATCTTATCAAGACGTCAGAATTGCACTCGGCGCAATAACACACACTGTGTCCATTGTCATGTGCTGCTATTGTCCATAATTAATCAAGAGTGCTTAATGCACGTCCACATGTTTAATGGAGAGATCCCGAAAAACTGTCAAGAAAATACATCACTTGAACACTACCCTGTTACACCACAGGGTGGCATCGCAGCATAGCTTGAAAGAGCGAGAACTTGTGGAATTGATTTGATTTGTGTGGGTTGTGTGGGTTCTGAAAATGAGTGCAATGTACAGCGGGAATGTTTCTGTCCTGAAACAAAAATCATATTAATGCAGTTCACCAATGCAAAACTACACTCCCGAAAGAGAAGATGTACGTCTATTATCATGATAAGATATTCCAGGTAATTGTATTATGAAATAACTTCAATAGATGGAAGAGACTAGCTCCAATGCTTGAATGTGTGTTGCATCATGTACTGTACTATGCAAATGATCACCACCATAGTGGATGCATCCCCTGTCATGTTCAGGGAGATGGCCTTTGATAACTTCAGCTGTCAATGTCGTCACTTCTGATGCAGAATGATATACAGGTCACAACCCAGCAGTCCCCAGGAGAGCACAGTCAACTTCCCCACAGCCAGCTCTCTGTTCATCTTCTCAGCCTCCAGCAATGCAATCAATTTTCTCTGACCCTCAGTAGCCAATTGAGCAACTGTTGGTTGAGTATCTAGACCAAACCGAAGATGTGTTAAAGCTAATTGAATAGTGTACCAACTCACTCCCCAGACATTGAGGCATGTAGTTTGCTGATGAGAGTGTTGTGACAGATGCCTCTCCCTAGGCAAATAAAGACATTGGGAAAAGCTCCCTGGGTAGCTCCTCTGGGACAGAGAACAAGCTTTAATATCCACCGACTCCTTCATTATCACTGGTGCAGCTTTTACAAATGGTTACTGTCATTCTACAGCTCTGAGTCCCTCTGAGTAACTATGACCAATCAACTAAGACAGAGGTTCAGAGGTCGTTGGTGTTGACAATTAGCAGGGAGCATTCCACCGTATATTTGTTTTTACAAGTTTTTTCATGATGGTCAATTTCTTGTGAACAAGGTTTTTTGTTTAACTTTTGTTTTGCTAACAACCTTAAACCACTGTTTCTATGTTTACCACCTGATTTGAAGTGGCATGTAAAAAAAAAAACACGATGAAGTACCATGGAATTGCCAAAGCAAATGTGATTGAACATGTGTCACTATGCAAGTGCCACCCATCTACAAACAGACTTGCTCTGGTCCCAGTACAATTATTCCTAACAAGAGGAAACTGCTGCTAGTACCATGATAAGCCCCATTATCCAGCTGACATACATTGACATATTGGTATTGGGTTTTCTAGAGGAGAGGGAATGGTTTCCAGGTCTAATGGTCTTTGTCATCACTACAATATTTTTACTAATTCTTCTCCACTCACTAAAGAGACCTCCCAGGTAGCGGCTATCAACATTTTCTTGAAACATACTGCCCAACCTGAACAGCTGATATGATAGAAATTACTGCATTGATTATCAGCCATCCCACAAAAAATTATCACCAGTTTTCAGGACTCATATAGTTCACGTTTGTACATTTTGCTAACTATTTGTTCATGTGACTATTTCTGTAGATAACAACAGATCAGGAAACTGGATTGTAACATGTAACATGTTAAAGAAGTGTCAGACTTCAAGGGGACCTCATATGCACAACAGTCAACATGTACACACTTGTCCGGTCTCTCACAAGGCCATTCCAAAACATCTTTCATCCTTTTTGCTACCTTTACGCCCTACCTTGGTTTATTAGGTTGTGTGCTTCAGATTGTTATCCTGTCAAACAGTGACATGTTCTTTAACTAGCTACCAGGTTAAGGGGAGCACAGTTTGTGCTAAAACATATTGATATTTGGGCTATTCATTGTCCTCTATGCCTTGACCGGATGCCTTAGAGGAATGGAGGGGTGAAGGGATGGAGGAATGGTGGGGTGGAGGGATGGAGGAATGGTGGGGTGGAGGGATGGAGGAATGGTGGGGTGGAGGGATGAAAGGGTGTAGGGACGGAGGAATGGTGGGGTAGAGGGATGGAGGGGTGAAGGGATGTAGGAATGGTGGGGTGAAGGGATGGAGGGATGGTGGGGTAGAGGGATGGAGGGGTGAAGGGATGGAGAGATGGTGGGGTAGAGGGATGGAGGGGTGAAGGGATGTAGGAATGGTGGGGTGAAGGGATGGAGGGATGGTGGGGTAGAGGGATGGAGGGGTGAATGGATGGAGAGATGGTGGGGTAGAGGGATGGAGGGGTGAAGGGATGTAGGAATGGTGGGGTGAAGGGATGGAGGGATGGTGGGGTAGAGGGATGGAGGGGTGAAGGGATGGAGAGATGGTGGGGTAGAGGGATGGAGGGGTGAAGGGATGGAGGAATGGTGGAAGGGGATTATATATGACAGGGTTATATGAGAGCAGCCAGGTTAATGATAGCCCTCGCCAGAGTGAAGAATGGACAGGACCAATAGCTGTTGTGATGGCTGTTGTTGCAGCCGATTATGATTATGATTATAGAAGAAATATAAAAACAGAATCCTGCCTATTTGTTTTCTAGTTCATGGAAAGGCAGACCTACTGTATGAACACTCCAGTGGAATACTTACTACGTTACTAAATATTGATATACAACATTTATAAAGTGTGATTTTATCCTTGCAGATGCTAGCAGTCCATACAAATCAACAGCTTTGCTAGCTCTAATGCAATGCTACAATATCCCTGATAAACCTGCTATTATTACCATCATTCAATACATTCTGTCCCATAACAAAGAGGACAGCCTTGAGCAAACCTCCATAGGGGGTTGAAATGAATTGATACTTCTGAAATCAAACTGGAGCCACTTCTCCCAGAAGGGGAAATAAAAAGAGAGGTCAATGTAATGGGAGAACAAGCATGTCAATTAGCGAAGACAAGCAGGCGTGAAGCTTCGCAGCTCAGAGTCTGTCTTCACAGAGACCCTGGAGACCAAACCGCCTTTCTACAATGCATGAAGAAGCTAATACGGCAATGATGGCGTAGTGAGTTGTGTCTGTAATCTACTGATAGTTGGTCAGTAATTGATGCCCTCTTGCTGGGTTAGGGAGGATCAGATTACATGCGCCTGTTTAAACACCTGTAATCTGTTCAATTACCAGTAAAAACAGGTTGTAGATATGAAAAAAAAACAATAATTTAATTTTACTTTCGATCAATGCTGTTACTTCAAAAAATGTAGTTGGAATAAAACCATTATCACACCTTGCGTGTTCGATCAAAACATAAACCATCATTATTGCAATTAATTATCAACTTAAAAGATAATTGTGACTGTACCAATAGCATAACTATCTAACGAACAAACTAATAGTGTTAGCAATCATAGGTTTGTTTGATAAAAATAAAACCTGTGCAGAATAATTCACTTCTTTTTATTAATCTGTTCATAAAATACCAAACATCAAGCATTTAAACCAAATATGGATAACAACAACCTAACAAAATGTAAATTAGAGAATACGCTAGTAATACATTTTTGAAGACCAAAATATTTTTTCTTTAAAACAACTGTGCCTTGCTGTGCTACTGACCAGCAAGTACATGCTCTTCTGTGTTTCGTTGCCCTGGTTACCCAGTGCACCTCGTAGCTACTACAGATTTCATGGGTTAACAGTAAACTATGGATTATGGGGATGTGTTCATCCCACCTGTCCCATGTAAACAAACAATAACATTAACACCACCTAATGATTAGTTTGGATTTATTTAACTTGTCTTCAAATGGTTTCATCTAACTGTATTAACTTCTTGAGAATCAAAACAGGGTTGGTTGAAACAAATGAAAGTATAACATAAGTAATCATATTTCATTCACAATTGTACATTTATTGGACACAACTTGAATGTAAAACAACACAACTTCAGTGTACAGCACAACAACATGCAGTAAGAAACACTATGAGAGTGGACAGATGAGAGTGGGAAGAGACAGTCCTAATTAAATCATCTTTATTCCACGTTTGTAAAGTTTGACAGGTGTAGTCAATCCTTCAATAGCTCCGACCATTACCCCCGTGGTTGACATTATACCATATTGCTTTTACCAAACAAATTGCTTTTAGCAAACAAATCCTCTAAGACAAATCCTCTAAACTCACAAGTGATTGTGAGTTTAGGGGAAGGATTTGGTACAGGCCCAGTCGAGAGGATGATTGGTTAGAAGATGTGTTTGCTACTATACATTGTTTTGTTTAAAAGCCAGATTTAGTGGTAAAATATAAAGAGACAGTGTTAGAAAAAGAGCAGCAGGTTAGGATCCAAACCCATGCTGCAACAGTACATGTGCACCAGACCAATGAACCACCCTAGGCCACACCCATTTCCAGTTCAATTAAGCACTGTATTTGTCTGTTGACCATGTCAAGCGGTATTGGCCATTTCTGTTACAAACTGGGTCTGAAACCAGGCGCTATGCCTCTGCCTATGCTTGTCTGCATAGGTCTAAGTCAGGACGTGCCAAGCAGGAACAAGATAAGGCTGGGTGTTTGTGACGTAACCAGGGGTTCCCCTGATATATTTCGAGTGCGGACAGCTGTGTAAGTTCCCAGTGCATAGCGATGGGTGCGGATTGTTCATTATAGATTCCCTACTGTGAAATAAATGGGAGACAGACACACCAGCTCCCTGGGTGGAGATTAGCCCCAAAATATCTTATGAACGTTGGTTCCCTCGAGGGGCAGGGATTGCAGTTGGGAAATATATTATTCATTCTGGTGTATCTTAAACCTGTCACAGGGTAATAGATGTGCTTCCTTTCCAAGATCATTTCAAAAAAAAAATTGATTTAAGAGGTTCATTACCACCCCGCATGTTCGTCCAAAGGAAGGGAGTTGGTGAAGGTGTTTTGGCCTTGCTTCCCTCTCTAGCGGTTCTGACCGTAGGGCTCAGCGGATTCATGTTCCTTAGAGGGTTCTTTGTGTGTCTCTAGTCCCAAATCACCTGGAAGCAACACACTTCCTATTCATTGGTTGGACAAGTGTGTTGTCTGTAGCCATGAGATGAGAGCCTGTCTCTAGTCAGAGATTCCTAAGTAGATGCCTCATTAGAATCATTTTCTAAACATAATTTACGCCAGGGTACACAGGAATGATAAAATACTGCTATAAACTTTGGCCGATTGCATGATATTACCATTGGTTATTGATATAGACCAATTTTCTAATCAGTGCATTCCCAACCAATGTTGATAGACTCGTTTCTCCTCCAGTGAAACCTCTAGCAAGACTTTCAATTCATTAATGGTTACCAAACATTCAAGCCTAAGGTGGTGGTCAGTGGAAGTAGCTTTGCTATGGACACGACTTGAACGTACTGTCTGAAAAGAAACAAGTCATGAGTTATTGTGTAATCTTACTTCGCTAGACTACTGTAATACTACAGTAATGTAACATTTTGATGTCATTATTAGCAGTGTCGGCCCTAGCCTTTTAGGGACCATAGGCAAAATTAGATTTGGGGGCCCCCTCTCCCTTGGTGGTCTAAGGCTCACTAGCTGCCTGGGTCCCCCTGGCAGTCGGGGGCCCTAAGCGGCAGCTAATGTTGCTTATGCCAAAGGCCGACCCTGATTGTTAGCCATGGATTTTCAAAATACATTTCATTTTAATTATTTGTGTGGTGTTTTTTCTAGCACTTGCTTTTGCCTGATTAACTAATTAATTTATTAGAATGCTCTACTAAGCAGTGTTTTGCTTTACCTAGCGCAATTTTTGACAGTTGAAAAACATTACAATTGCAACACTAGTGTCAGGAATGAATAAGAACATCTACATGAACCAGGTTGTTTGTGGTATTTATTGGTTTTCTATTGATGATACGATGGACAATTTGTAAATGTTGAAAAATAATGTACATTTTTTTTATTGTTAATCGGTTACTAGTCTTTCAAGAACGTCAACACGTATAAGGAGTTGATTTCATGCATTCATTCTTCACTTTTACTTCAATAAAATTAAGCTGTTTAGAAATCAAAACCATGGTTTACAGTGTCCCATGGCTCATTGGTCTACTTTTAAAGTGAGGAAGAATCTAATATGAAGTGATAAAATAATTCCACAGGGTCATGTTCCACAGGTTTCTTTTTTTACAGATCATTTGAGAATAAAACATGTACACAGACACGTGTGTATCTAAAATACATTTTAATCTTGCATAAATTCTCAATGTTTTAATATTAATATTTGTTTATAATTTTTCGTTTAGCTTTTTAAACATATTGTACAATTGTGCAATGTCAAGAAGAGATTTACATCCAGTCTCAAGGTAGGGAACCTTGTTGGGGCAGAGCTTTAATATATCCACAACCCTATCATGTGCTGCTGACCCAAACGGAGCTGGGAACAACTGTATTCTGGGCTGGAACAGGGGACTTAACCAGCCATTCTCACTTCCGACTGGCGTGTATATGGAAATTATCTGGTGATGGCAGGCACAACGGGATTTTGTTCTGTATTTTCTGTTGTTGCAAGTTGATTTGTCTTCTCATGGTCATGCAGCATTAATGTTGGGAAGAGAATTGTAGGTTGAAGGCTGTTCTTTTGAGAGGCAAAGCGTTGTCACTTCCCATCACCTTTAGTCCATTCAGAGAAAGGAGGGGCGGACTGGTGATCCTTCCTCGTACTCCCAACCTGCAGTCATCCATATGACATGGACCACATTTAAAAGCATATGGTTATTACAAAACAATCTCAAGAAAGCTGATGTAGAATGGATGTAGATTGACAGTGGCTTGGAAAAGAGTGTGAGAGTAGAGACACACGCGGGGAAACAGTCAGAGACAGTTTAGTAGAGAGACAGACAGAGGGTGACAGTCAGAGACAGTTAAGTAGAGAGACAGACAGAGGGTGACAGTTAGAGACAGTTTAGCTGAAAGACCATAGACAGGAGTGCAGGATTGCTGTCATACCATACATCCCTGAAGCCTTTTGATTTGTTTCACATCGGAGCCGTAACAGGACTGTCTCTCCTCCGCCCGAAAGCCTTGGCGCCCACGTTGGTTGGGACGAAGTTGCTCTTACCAGTTCCTCCTGATCGGCTCAGGAAGTCAGCCAGCCGGTGGGTGACACATGTGGCAGTGTTGCATGCACGCTTCTGTGTCACAATGCCACTTTTAGCAGTTAAAGGAAAGGGAAGACGTAAAAAAGAAAGCTGTTTGGAGACAATTTATTATAATACATTGGTTACATTCTATTAATGTTATTTCTCTGAAATGGTGTTTATTACGTTTATATAGATATTTTTTAAACTAGTTTCAATTGTAACAGAAACGTATGTTTAAAATATTTCAATTGAATGGTAAATCTGTTTTGGTATAAAAATAAGTATATTAAACAAGACGTCTTGGATGAAAGCATTCATGCAGAATTCTGATTTTATAAACTACGTCCTTGTTGTGAATGATCTTTATAATGACAGATTCATAATTAATAATTTCCCTTAAGATGGGCAAGTTTAAACTAAATGAAAAATATTGGACCTTGTTTGTACATACAGTATATATATATAATATATATATTATCATTTTATAATTACTATTATTATTATGATTATTATTATTATATAACAAAAAGAATGTTAACAAAAGACAGAGAGCATGGACATGTTGGGACATGAAGGTTTCTCTGCAGCCAATCAAGCAAGCATGCATCAGCAGTTATCAAGCTAGTACGGAACAGGGCAGATCGAGTTTAACTAGGGGGCAACGGCCCTCAGATCGTATGAGTCTCCAAAGCTTGAAGAGCGCTTGCTATAAGACAGGCTGTGTTTCTTGCCGGGAGTGCCACGTCCCGTATTGGTGCGGGGGAATGTCTGCAATTTGTGCATCTCCTGAGCCAGTTTGCCCAGCACACAGGTACTGAGGTGGGAGCAACGCTTGGACATGGGTCTATCCATGGATGTATCCATGGGTGTATCCAGGCTGTTAGAGACAGAGAGACAAACGTGCAGAAACAGGCTCATAGTAACTACAGCATGCAGATGCAATATTCCATGTGCAAACATGCTACTTATACTGTATTCCAACCTCATGCATTCCGAAGTCAGTTATATTTATGTCAAATGTATATACACATTTTTGTCCATCACAGGCAATTTAAAGAACTTAGTTACTGTATTTAGGCTCATGCAACATTCCTATTTATAGTATTGAGTTAAATTATCACAAATAGTACTACTGATGTCATGCATTCCATTCCTCTTGCACGATACTTCACATGCTTTCTTCCAATTTTTTGGTGTTATTCAAAATTGCATTCCACAGCGGCTTGCTCCTCAATATATTATTAACACAGGTCATTCAAACCATGCATAATGGTTAGATTAGTTTTCAACTATTCATATTCCTTTTTATGGTAGGGGGAATTCCATACCTCTGTATCCCTAAATAAATTCCCCTGCTTAATCAGGCAGCAAGTGACTGCTGTCATACAATATAAGACATTTGAGTGTTAATTTAGATTAGTTCCTGTTACATTTTTTATTACATTATATGTACACCATGTACACATAGAGAAAAGCGTTTGTAGACATGAATGGTGCTGTGCCTACCTATTGACTTCATTGGTTTGTTGCTGTAGTTCCTCTGAAGTCCCCTGCACAAACTCCTTGACGATTGCGTTGAGTAGTCTTCTGGCTTCATAGTCAGTTAGCGTTACTCCGTCTGTCATGGACTCTAAACCAGTTCTGAAAACACGTGGTTGATTAGATTGATGCAATGACTACTGCATCAACACAGTAAACTCAAATCTTAAATCTTTTAAAAGCTGGGAGGATAAGAACTTTATGACAATATCAACATATTAGTAAGAATGGTGACCAAACTAAATTGAAACAGTAGCAAAAGTAGTAAAACTGTCTTTGTATGGTTGGCTTTGAAATATATGGAAGTGATTAAGTTCTACAGCATAGGATAGCTTTATGAGTGAATGGATTAATTGCGTTGATGTAATTCAACTGGATCACATCCAAGTATAAACCAAGCATAATAAAACAATAATTAAGTAATGCATGTATGTAGTGGTATGTCTGGAATAAATTACTTACAATTATCTAATTAAGAAAATTGTATTAGGATTAAAGTAATAAATACATTAAAATGATATATTCTGCATTTGTTAAATTAGTATTCTCTGACAATACTTTAAGTAAATGTTATATATTTCTTTTGTCATAATTTGGAAATTCAAAACAATTACAATTCAGTGTCTTTTTAATTTAATGGACCAATCAACCTCATTGGATTACTTGCTTAGTATCCTGCCGTCATGAATTAAATGGTATTTGAATAAAAATTCTAGTATTTTATAAAGACATAAAATATATTTATATATATTTTTTATTATGTATACCCTTTTATTCATTTACACATTCACACATTTTTACAAACAACTACAGTACTGTTTCCAAAAAAAGTGATTATGGGGGACTTTGTAATGAAACGTATGTGGGGTAAATATATATATAAAAAGACATGCTGAAGTATACAGAGCATTGCAAAAGCATTGGAACCGTGGATCAATTCTTTCATATTGATGAATTGCAATTGGTACATTCAAATGTTGTGCAGTTTGATTTTTTTGTTTGATTTTTTTTAAACACAAAATCAATACTGTAGAATGATTTTGGTTTTATGTTGGGCAATATTTGTTAGAAAATTTTTAAACTAAAATATGTTGCTTGCAAAGAGGAAAGAAATTGCCCTACCAAGGACACATTTTACATACCATTGGCCTCCCCTTGTGAACAACTAATGTTGCCATTGACATTGTCTGGATAAAAACATCTCTGTTTAAATCCAATCAGAATGAAAATTCACCTTTCAACTTGTGAAAAACTCCTATGACAAGGATCCCAAGCTCCACAAGTGTTAATCGAACAACCTGCACATACGAATAGACCATAAAGAATGGGTCTGTGCAAAGTCGATACACACGCTCAAAGATTTTATTGCAGCAAAAGCTGGCTTAATATGTGTGGGTTGAATGCTTATGCAAGCAACATATTTCAGAAAAAAAATATTTCCAGACAAACATATATGAGCTTCCAATAATTGATTTTCAGGTTCAGTATTAAAATTGGTCAGGGTTCAAAGCTTTTTGCAACGTATTATATTTTGTGAATGTTTAAGTTAAGTATATTTCAATACATTTCTTAAGATATAAAATAGTTTCAGGAAGGAAGTTTTTCAACATGAACAATTATTATCAATGGTTTGAACAGGCGGCTATTTTTTTATTTTTTCACTAATTTATATTAACAATCAAATTGAACTTTCTCTGATGTGAAAAGATCTGTTGTGATTGGTTAGAAGACCAATTCGTTTAAAATAATATTCTGAGTTGGGCTGCCTATATAAATCCATACATTGTCTTTTCGGTAAAGATTATCTGCTCAGACATTGCATACAACAACCAATATCTACATTCCATGAAATTCTACTATTACCTAATTATGAGGTTAACTGATTCATGAAATACATTTCCAGGCATTCTGAGATCTGGCAGTCATCAACAATGCTTGCCCTCTTCTGAACCAAAAATCAAAGGCTACTTTTATGAGTGCAGACAAATTATGAATTTTCTTCCCATAACTTATTGGCATAACATATTTTGTCAGATCTGGTCTTTCTCAGAGCTGATCTGGTCAGAAAAATATATATATACAAATGCCAAGAAGCACATTGAAAGTTTTTCACTCACAAGCAATTTTATTATATAAAGAAGTGCAAAAGTACAACCTGAATGAATATATTTATATTAGCATGCTTAAGATAGATGTGGCTGCCAAAACTTTGGAAAACGGTCAATGAAATTAGAGCAATTACTAATAAAGGTTAGAAATAATAATACTATTTCAAATAATCTATACTCTTTCCTTTTGAGACTGCTGTGTCAAAGAACATACATTCCTGTGACGGGAAACCTCTGTGTATAAAGTATGTTTTGATCCTCACCTGGCAGGAGCTCCATGTGAGCTATACATCTGACAAAAGACCAGGACATATGCAACAAGCAGTGAAGAGAGCTTCAGCATGACCATGGTCCCTGTGGACAAATAACAACCATATAAACTTGGCTTTTAATGCTTTTCTAATTTCTCCCACAGCAGAATAGAAATACCCCCCACTATAACGCATATATTAAAATCTCTCTTCCTTTGTCTTTAATCAGTGTTGCCTCCTGTCATACATTCATCTCAGTTACGGTTTATTCTTTACCTAAGTAGGTATCACTGTTCTACTGGGAAGCTCTGCATTTCACACTCCTAAAATATAATTTCTGTCCTAAAACATAATCTCCCTTCTGTGTTGAAAACACACCACAAATCACAGTATTCCCCAGCTATCAGTTAACAAACTGAAGAGAAGAGCTGGTCAAGCTTGGCTAAAAGAAGCCGCAGCAAACTATGCTTTAGTGGTTGTATCTAGATCTGATGCTGGAGCCCTAGCCAGTGTCTTTCTCGGGAGCCAAGGCACTAGTTTAATGAGATATAGTCTGTTCCCAGCTACCCACTTAATCAATCTACAAAGCCATCTCAACAGTCTGTCTTTACGATACCATTTTGTCCCCTCTGTAATCCATCAACCGTATTTGCAGATTGTCAGAATTGCTCATAGCTGAGTAAATAACATCCCATCAATATCAACCCAAGAAATTAGGTTCAAAGAAAATGGTTGAATTTCTATACTTACTGCAGTTTTTTCTTCTTGTGGATGTAGAAGATGTAATAAATACAATATCGTAAGATGTGGACCAACTTGTGAATTGGTTGCACTCTACTTCATTGCCCTGTCTTATATATCTACCACTTGGGCTTCTGTATTGACTGAGTAGGTTTCTAATTCTCTTCTTTTAGCGAATCAGAAAGTTGAGTCCCACCAGGTAGCCAATAAGGAACCAGCTGGTTAAGAACATATTACACAAATGATGTCATACCTCTGTCACAAAGTGCTCCATTCACAAAAAACTACAAGTCGCTTGCAGAAATTAATAATTGTATACATTTTCATTGAGGTAATTTATTAAACAGGCACACGTGAAATAGAGAGATACTGTTCCTCCAGAAATAGTTTAAAACTGTTCTATTGCTTCATGTGTAAAATACCTTAAAAATGGCATCATCACATGACAGGCGGGCAGAGCCATCTACTGGACAAACGGATATAATACATTCTGGCTACAACAATGTTTTTTTTAGTGTACTAAACAACTCATGCAACTATAATAGCCATGCAGCAATATGTAACATGTAGTCACTGAACATGCAGCATGCTTAGGCCTATTATAAATATAAAACATATTGACTTAATGCAACATGCTTAGGCCTATATTAAATATAAAACATCATGACTTCAATCAATCCCCCTCCCAGTATATTCCTTAATCAATCCCCCTCCCAGTATATTCCTTAATCAATCCCCCTCCCAGTATATTCCTTAATCAATCAAACACCCCATCAATTCCTTAATTAATTCTCATCCCCCTCCCCGTATGCTTGTCCAAAGTTTTAGAATTTCATACAGTTAATATTTTAGAATCCATTTAATACTTTATTATCCTTAATAAATCCCCCTCCCAGTACATTCCTTAATAAATCCCCCTCCCAGTATTTTCCTTAATCAATTCCCCTCCAGGTATATTCCTTAATCAATTCCCCTTCCAGTCTTTTCCTTAATCAATTCCTTTTCCAGTATATTCCTTAATAAATCCCCCTCACAGTCTATTCCTTAATCAAACACCACCCCCTCCCAGTTTATTCTTTAATCAATCCCCTCCCAGTATATTCCTTAATCAATCCCCCTCCCAGTCTATTCCTTAATCAATCCCTCTCCAAGTCTATTCCTTAATCAATCCCCCTCCAAGTCTATTCCTTAATCAATC